>BJCO01368397.1:0-10247 GCA_018326465.1 Flaveria floridana | reverse complement strand
ATCATCATCATCATCATCATCATCATCATCATCATCATCATCATCATCATCATCATCATCATCATCATCATCATCATCATCATCATCATCATCATCATCATTATTATTTTTACTATTATTATTATTATTATTATTATTATTATTACTATTATTACTATTACCAATTCAATAGTTAAATTATTACGATCAAATTAAAAAACTCAATCTATAATATAAGCATAAATAACCCATAAGTTTCATAGTTGACAACAATGGTCCTTACAAGAATGAACGACGTTAACTTTTAATTAACGAAAAATACGGGGTGTTACAGGGCTCATGCGCCTGCATTGTGCTAATACGGCCAGACTGTTTTATTCTTAGAATTTTAATGCTCATGCGCCTGAAATGTTCCATGTGCCTCATTTTGGACTTAGGATTTGCTAAGTGGTTTTAAGAGGTAGATGGGGGAGATAGGCTCTGTTATGATGTGATGGTGCATGCATGATGATGATGTAATGAGGGTTATGATGTGTATATGTGTATGATGTGTTATCTTTCTTCATTTAACGGTTTTCAAAACGTATGTATTGTGTTATGTACTACGTTATGTATTATGTTATGACTTTACGTGGTATGATGTATGTATGAATGAACGTAAAGTATTACGTAATGAAGTGAAAGATAACAAAGATGAAAAGTGGAACGTAATGAACGAATGAATGGCTTGCAAGCAAATTGAATGGAGGTGCATGACTATGTTGTCGTTAGCTCAACTGTGTGCGGTTTAGCTAACCCAGATGATGCACAGAAGGTCAATCATTGAGATTACGGGACCCTTGTGGCATGCCCTAGGTACTGGGTCATGCTTCATGCACAATGTTAGGGGTCTATTTATAGACTTCGGCGCCGTATCAGATTCGTGCATAATGTTCTGGGTATTGCACATTGGTTTGCATGAAAGTGAAAGATATTGAAAAAGTACGAAATGAACGAATGCCTACGATGATGAAAGACAATAACGAAAGAAAGAATGAGGAAGATAATAATGATAATATTGAATATTATCTGGATGTACGTATGATGTATGATCACATATGAAAGTAATGTGTTTCGTTCAAGAAGGATATTTTTGTATATAAATCATACAAGGTATTTTAATACTTTTAAAACTCAAACTCACTCAGCAACGCTGACTTTTATGCATTTTCAGTTGGCAGGTAATTATTGCTGAGGATGGCACGCAGGTGAAGCTACTCGGCAGGACAAGACTGACATCCATTCATGCTTAAATGATATTGTTGTTTTGTAATGCAAATAAAAGATCCTTTTGCTACTTATGAAATAATGACGTATTACTTGACAACAGTAATTATTAATGAAATGAATGGTTTTTGTTAACTTAATTCCGCTATGACATTTTTATGAAATGTGTATTGTTTTATATAAAAATGCTATGTTTTTCCAACTGTGAGGTGTCTGGGAACGGGGTCTTACAAGTTGGTATCGGAGCTAAAGTTTAAGAGAAATGGGTAAATATTTTCAAAAACATAAACTTAAATTGAGAATGGGATGAAGGGAGGGATGCCAGCCCAAGTAGCTACGTGACATCAGGTATTTTTTTTCTTAATGTTAACCAGTATTATGTGCATGTGACGATTGACTTATGTGCTCTTAGTAGATTTGAATACTATATAGGCAGGATAGGAAATGCTCGGGGTATGAAGAGTAAAGTAAGTGGCTAATCACAATTGGCCACTGTAATTAGGGACTTACTATACTTAACATAAACTGAGCTATTACATTGAATGACCATGCTAGTGTTTAAATCTTATGGTGTTTAGAGATGGCTGGTGGTAGATCGTCAAAGGCCTCACGAGGTGGAGTACATGGCGGACGTGGTGCTGGACCGCGTGTCACAAAGAACAGGGCTAGGGCTGCTGAAATGACACCTGAAGAGCCTGAGATCCATCACCAGGAAGGTGGTGATGGGAGTGAGAACTTGAGTACCTTGGTGAAAGAGGCAGTAGTTGAGGAGGTTCATCAAGTCATGCAGTCGATTCTGTCATCTGTGGTGACCTAAGTGATTAAGGCTGTGAGAGAGGATGAAAAGAAGGAGAAGAAGGAAAAGAGGAAGACCGCTGAGGGAGGAGAAAGAGAACAACCGGAGGCTGAGACGGTTGTCTTGAGTGAGGAGGAGGAGGGGGAAGCTGTGCAAGAAACTACACGGGGCTGTAACTATAGTGCATTTCAAAGATGCAAGCCCCTAACATTTGATGGGAATGGCAATGTTGTTACTGCTCACCGATGGGTGAGGGAGATAGAGGCAGTACTTGATATTGGCGAGTGCCGAGAAGATCAGAAGGTGAAGTTTGCTACTCACTCGTTTGTGGATTCGGCCTTGTGCTGGTGGGACAACATTACCTAGGCTGAGGGTAGCAGGGCCATTGGCAGAATGAGGTGGCAAGAACTGAAGAAGCTAGTGATTAAGGAATTATGTCATCACCGAGAACTCGATAAGATTGAGAGGGAGTTCTTGCAATTAGAGGCGAGAACCATGACCCACCAGCAATACACCACAAAGTTCAACGAAATGCCAAGGTTCATGTTGGATCAGGTTATGCCAGTGTCAAGGAAGATTAAGAAGTATGTGCAGGGATTGTCGGCTGATATTCGCAGGCATTTTATTGCTGCCCAACCAAGCACTTTTCGATCGGAAGTGGATCTGGCTAGGAGGCTATACGATTAGAGAGAGGTATCGGTGGTTAAGGTGAAGAAAATGGGTGGTGGTGATAGGAACTGGAGCGCGAAAAGATTTGGGCGTGGTGGTTTCACCCCAAACAACAAGAAGTTGAGGGTGGATGATCGACAGGTGGTTGCAGTAGGCTCGAGGACGAAGAGGTGTGGTAAGTGTGGAAAGGAGCATATAGGGGAATGTAGGTTGGGATTAAATGTTTGCTTTAAGTGTGGGAAGACTAGTCACATTGCTAAGGATTGTAGGGTGGCGAGGTGCTATAACTGTGGTGAAACAGGTCAGATGAGTCGGGAGTGCAAGAAGCCAAAGGCCAAGAATTCTAGGGTGAAGAAGAGGATGGAAGAAAGAGAGAAGAGGGCAAGTACTAGAGCATTCACGATGACTCAGGAGGAGGTCAGGGTAGATCCCGATGTCGTGTCAGGTATGTTTCTAGAAAACCAAATTTGCGCCTCTGTATTGTTTGATTCTGGTGCTAGTGGGAGTTTCATTTCTGCTTCTTTCTGTGCTAAGTTGCATGCTAGTAGTAGAAGTATTGATGAGCCATTTGATGTAGAAATTGCTATTGGTAATTCTACTAGTATATCTGAGGGGCTTTAGTGGATTGCGTGATAGAATTAGAAGATCATAAGTTTCCTGCGAGACTGTTTGTGGTGACCTTAGGTGGATTTGATGTAGTTTTAGGGATGGATTGACTACCAGCCTACGAGGCAAATATCATGTGTCTCAAGAAGATGATTCGATTGACCGCGCCTGACGCGAGTTTGGTGACGATCTACGGTGATCGAGTTACTATGGTTCTGAAAGTGATTTCGATGGGGGTGGCAGAAAAATGTATGAAACGTGGATGTAACGCCTACCTGGCTTACGTGAAGGATGTGGATGCTTTAGTACCACAATTGTCAGATGTACCAGTGGTGTGCGACTTTCCGAACGTGTTTCCGGAAAACCTATCTGGTGTGCCACCAGACCGCGAGATCGAGTTCCAGATTGATCTAATACCTAGTGCTCAACCTGTTTCCAAGGCACCGTATCATCTAGCTCCATCTGAAATGAAAGGACTATTGGCTCAGTTGCAAGAGCTATTAGATAAGGGATTCATTCGACCAAGTATCTCTCCATAGGGTGCTCCGGTCTGATTTGTAAAAAAGAATACGGTAGTATGTGTATGTATGTCGACTATCGTGAATTCAACAAGTTGACAGTGAAAAACTTATATCCCCTACCAAGAATTAACGCCTTGTTTGATTAGCTCCAAGGTGTCCGTTGGTTCTCCTGGATAGATCTCTGATCTGGTTAGTATCGGTTGAATGTTAAGGAGCAAGATATTTCTAAGATAGCTTTCCGCACGCGTTACGGACATTACGAGTTTCTGGTTATGTCTTTTGGTTTAACTAACGCGCCAGCTACCTTTATGAATTTGATGAACCGAGTGTGTCGGCCAATGTTAGATAAATCAGTGATTCTATTTATTGATGATATCCTGATTTATTCGAAGAGTGAAAAGGAGCATGCCTGTCACCTTCGGGAAGTACTAGAGACGCTTAGAAGGGAGAAGTTGTATGCTAAGTTCTCTAAATACGCGTTATGGTTGTGCGAGGTTCAGTTTTTAAGTCACGTTGTTAATCCTAAAGGGGTCATGGTGGACCCAATAAAGGTGGAAGCAGTGATGCAATGGAAATCTCCAAAGACGCCATCTGAGATCCGTAGTTTCTTTGGTTTGGTGGGTTATTACACGAGGTTCATCCAGGACTTCTCCAAGATAGCTTCTCCATTGACCAAATTGACCCATAATGATGTGAAGTTTGTACGGGATCTAGCGCAATATAATGCATTCGAGGAGTTGAAGACGAGTCTGACTCAAGCTCCTGTCTTGACATTACCCGAAGGGATTGAAGACTTAGTGGTATATTCAGATGCCTATTACTCGGGACCGAGTTGCGTGTTGATGCAACGTGGAAGGGTAATAGCCTACGTGTCGTGACAGTTGAAAACCCACGAGGTTAATTATCCATCCCACTATTTAGAGCTAGCGGCTGTGGTCTTCGCGCTGAAGATTTGGCGGCACTACTTACATGGGAAGAAGTACACCATCTTCACCGACCACAAGAGCTTGAAGAGCTTCTTCAAGCAGAAGGAATTGAACATGAGACAGAGGAGATGGTTGGAGCACATCAAGGATTATGACTATAAAATCCATTACCATCCAGGCAAAGCCAATGTGGTGGCTGATGCCCTCAGCCAAAAGGAGAGACCCGAGCTGATCCGGGTGAAAGCTTATCAACTGGTTATGACCTCTGATATGATAACCCAGGTCAAGATATTTCAAAATGAGGCATTGAAAGAAGATCGCCTTAACCCTAAAAGGATGAGAGGTCTAATCACGGAGTTGGGAGAAAATACCCATGGAGTTAGAACCCGCTTTGGGCGGATGTGGATCCCTCGTTACGGAGATCTACGGGGACGAATAATGGATGAGGCTCATAAGACTCCATACTCGATACATCCCGGTGCCATGAAGATATACCAGGATATGAAGAAGGATTATTGGTTACCGGGAATGAAGCACGATGTAGTGGAGTATGTAAGTAAGTGCCTTACTTGTTTGCAAGTGAAGGCAGAGCATCAGAAGCCATATGAGAAGATCCAACCATTGGATATACCCAAGTGGAAGTGGGAGCATATCACCATGGACTTCATAATGAAGCTACCTCGTACGGCAAGGGGGTACGATACCATTTGGGTGATAGTTGATCATCTAACAAAGAATGCTCACTTCCTAACGATCTATGAGACATACTCATCTGAGAGGCTGGTGGATCTGTTTATCAAGGAGATTGTAGCTCATCATGGTGTGCCGGTGTCTATCGTGTCGAAACGTGAAACCCAGTTCATATTGAAGTTTTGGAAAAGATTCCATGATGCGATGGGGACGAGGCTACACATTAGCATGACTTACCATCCTTAGACAGATGGCCAGTCTGAGAGGACGATTCAGACGCTTGAGGATATGCTCCGAGCATGCGTGATCGACTTTGGAGAAAGTTGGGATGCTCACCTACCGTTAGCGGAATTCTCATATAACAATAGTTATCATGCCAGCATTGGTATGCCACCATATGAGATGCTATACGGGAGAAGGTGTAGGACGCCTGTATGTTGGGGTGACATTGGTGTCCATGGTTGTAAAACAAGGTCTACAAGGCCGAGTACTCTCCTAGTAATCGTTCCAAGGTAGATTTCCGAAGCGACTTTCTTCAACTCCGCCTAGTTACTCAAAATCAATCAAACATGGTCAACCTTGACTAGAATCAGATATAGTAGGTTAACTTGGGCCGATTTGAACTTTAACAAAAGTAAAACATAATTTATATGCCTATTATATCAAAGAATGAATATTATTTTCATATATTTTGTTATAAATATTAGTAAGTTTACGTTATTTGACATATATTTAATTTGCCAAAACTAAAAAAAGTCTTTACAATTTAACATGTCCGAGTACTCCCCGAGTACTCTCCGCCTAGACCGAGTACTCTCAACTCCTCGGTTGACCTACTTGGGAGCGCCTAGAGAATTTTGCAACAATGATTGGACAGAAAGAGCTAGGGAGTACTGAGGTAATCGAGACTATGACTGAAAAGTTGGAAAAGATTAAGGCCTTTATGAAGGCAGCGAATGATAGATAAAAGTCGTATGTCGATAAGAGACGAAGACTTATCGAATTCGAGGTGGGAGATAGAGTTATGTTGAAAGTCTCGCCTTTGAAAGGGATCATTCGTTTTAGGAAGCGAGGGAAGCTGAGCCCTAGGTATATAGGACCTTTCCGAGTTATTGCTCGAGTAGGAGAGGTGACCTATAGACTAGAGCTACCCGATGAGTTAAGTGGGATTCATCCAACATTCCATGTATCTCATCTGAGAAAGTGCCATCCGAATGGCTCAATTATGTGGAGCAACCGGTGGCAATCATCGATCGGAAGGAGAAGAGATTGAGAAATAAAGTGATTCCACTTGTGCGTGTGCAGTGGAAACACCAAAAAGGGTCTGAGTATACATGGGAGACTGAGGAGAAAATGAAACAACATTACCCATAATTGTTCGAAGAGTGACAGGTTTCGGGGACGAGACCTCTTTAAGGGGGGTAGACTTGTAACACCTGAAATTTTGTCAAGTTAAAGAGAAGAAAATAAGAGGAGAAATAAAGATATCTTGCAAGAAGGAAAAAGGAACATAAGTAGAGGGGCTTAAGTGTAAAAACGACAAAACTATATTATTATTATGTTTAAAGTGGGCATGGTCGCCCACTATTCTGTTCCATCAACTGCCTTCGACATTTTAGAGAGAGAGAGAGCACAGCTTCCATCGGTTTCTAGTGAGAAGAAGAAAAAAAATTTGCTAAAAGGTAAATTTTTCTTGTGTTTTGTTAAGTTTCAACCGAGTTTTCAACTTAGTGACCAAGCCTTATGTGTGTATGTGGGTTCGGTGGTGAGTTTTTGGCATGAATTAGGTGTGAGTACACTTGTTGGGCCAGAATTTGAATGAGTTATGCTTAAAGGCTATAAGAGGTGAGTTCTAGAACCATGGTTTTATGTGTTTTAAATATTTTTGGGGCTGAAAATACATGTAAAATGTTTTTACAATTGTTATGTATGTTAACCGCGTGTATGTGTGTATGAATGCTTATGATTTAGGGTTGTAAAGTTGTTGTTGATGTTTAGAATGCTAGATTTATGATGTAGGTAGGATTGAAAGCAGATTGGGATTGAAAATGGTTTAGAAATATGCACAACCGTTGGCCATGCGTCCAAACAGGGTCCATGCGCCTCGAAAATTGGCATAGAAAACATAAGTGTAGTTTATACGCCCAAATAGTTTCCATGTGCCTGATAATTTTGTCAAAATAGCCTAAGTGTTAACCCATGCGCCTAAACAGTATCCCATGACCCCAACAATCTTGCCCTGACACCTAAGTGTAGGCCACGCGCTTAAACAGTGACCCATGCGCCCATATTGCCCATACGCCTAAGTGTTGAAGCGCCTAAGCAGGGCTCAAGTTCCTACATAGTGGTGATGCACCTAAGCAGGGCTCATGCGCCTGCATAGTGCTGATGTGCCCAAACTGTTTTATACTTAGAATTTTTATGCTTATGCGCCTGAAATGTTCCATGTGGCTCATTTTGGACTTAGGATTTGCTAAGGTTTTAAGAGGTAGATGGGGGATATAGGCTCTGTTATGATGTCATGATGTATGCATGATGATGTGATGAGGGTTATAATGTATATATGTGTATGATGTGTTATCATTCTTCGTTTAACGGTTTTCAAAACGTATGTATTATGTTATGTACTATGTTATGTATTATGTTATGACTTTATGTGGTATGATGTTATATGAATGAACGTAAAGTATTACGTAATAAAGTGAAAGATAACAAAGATGAAAGTGGAATGTAATGAACGAATGAATGGCTTGCAAGCAAATTGAATGGAGGTGCACGACCATGTTGTCATTATCTCAACTGTGTGTTGTTTAGCTAACCCGAAGGATGCACACAGGGTCAATCATTGAGATTGACGGGACCCTTGTGGCATGCCCTAGGTACTAGGTCACGCTTCGTGTAGAATGTTAGGGGTCTATTTATAAACTTCGGCCCAGTATCAGCATCGTGCACAATGTTCGGGGTATTGCACATTGGTCTGGATGAAAGTGAAAGATAATGAAAAAGTACAAAATGAACGAATGCATACGATGATGAAAAATAATAATGAAAGAAAGAATGAGGAAGATAATAATGATAATATTGAATATTATCCGGATGTACGTATGATGTGTAATCGCATACGAAAGTAATGTATTTCGTTCAAGAAGGATATTTTCGTATATAAATCATACAATGTATTTTAATACTTTTAAATAAAACTCACTCAGCAACGCTATTTTTATGCATTTTCAGTTGACAGTTAATTGTTGTTGAGGATGACACGTGGGTGAAGTTACTCGGCAGGGCAAGACTGACATCCATTCATGTTTAATGATATTATTGTTTTGTAATGCAATTATAAGATCTTTTTGTAACTTATGAAACAACGATGTATTGCTTAACAACAGTAATTATTAATGAAATGAATGGTTTTTGTACTTAATTTCGCTTCCACATTTTTATAAAATGTGTATTGTTTTATATAAAAATGCTATGATTGTCCAACTGTGAGGTATCCGAGAATAAGACCTTATATTTTTTTTTCAACTTTCGTGAAAATTTTATTCTTTGTATTTTATTGATTTCAATAACCATGATCAGTAATTGTTTTTGTTCTCTCGATCAGTATATCTCCTTTCCTTCAATTAAACTCTGACCAGGGTTTCTTTGCTCAAGTTATATTCACATCTCCAAACCCATTAAAGTACTAAATCTTTTTAGATTATATTCTCCCATATATATACAAATTTGCTGCAATATATTAAAAAATCGTTGTTACTGTATGTTTCTATATACAAATCGCCTTTAATAAATATTAAATTTTATTTTTTGACTTAATATTGATATTTAAAACAATTTATTTTCAAAAGTTTACTTATAAATTTGAATTGTTATAAATTTAAATACGTGTACATACTTTCCTAAATAAACTCACTTCGTTTTTTCATTATTTTCCCACCTTACATATGCTATATAGTTTTTTTCAAAATTTTAAATTACTTAATGTAACAACTTTAACCGCCACATCAATTAGCCTTAAATTTTAAATATTTAAATTTTAAAAGGTAAGTATTACCCTATATATTTAAAAAGTAGTTGAAATGAATAGTAGTGATTCACCTGTAAAGCATGTTGTATAACATGTTTATGCACGCACAGTAGTTACAGCTTTATGTATAACTGATTGATGCTTCTGGATCCCCTTTTAACTGTGTTTGAGTTTTCTTTGATACCATATGTGTCTTTCCTAGAGAGAAGTGTGGGGGTTCGCTGGTGGTTCGTCGCCATATGTTCCATCGGACTTGTGGCGGAGCCGCCACCTTGCTACCACCTGATTACTCTTACACCAGTTGGAATGAATAGTAGTGTTTCACATGCAAAGCATGTTGTACAACCTGTTTATGCACCCACAGTATTTCCAGCTTTATGTATAACTGATTGATGTTTCTTGATCCCTTCTTAAGTGCGTTGGGTTTTCTTCGATACCATTTGTGTCTTTCCTAGAGAGAGAGTGGGGGTTTCGGTGGTGGTTCGCCGCCATATTTACCACCGGACTTGTGGCGGTGCTGCCGCCTTGCTACTACTTGATTCCTCTTACACCAGTTGTATTTTATAGAGAGAGGAGTGATTTTGGTTCTGGTTTTGCCAAGAAGGGGGTTTTGGTTGTGGTTTTGCAGATAAGGGGGTTTCGGTAGTGTTTTTGCCATTGCTTATACCACCAGTTTAGGTGGAGCCGCCGCCGTGCTATCACAGGCATTCTCTGATATCCGTTGTATTCTAGAGAGGAGGTTTTAGTGGTGGTTTTTCCAAGAA
>BJCO01368395.1:0-22356 GCA_018326465.1 Flaveria floridana | reverse complement strand
ATGATTTCAGGTTAAGCAAGTTAGTGGACTTCTACATGCTCATATAAGACCCGGACTTAGTCAAAACAAAAGACAATTACTATTTGTGACTTTAACTGTTGTATTTGCTTACGTTAAACATATGTTATCCTGTAATCTGATTATAATATTATTTTCACTATTAGACAATCATGAGTTATGAACAATCAATCATTCCCTCGTCCGCTCCGATGATTCCGCCGTCGGTCGGGGTGTGACACTACTGACCCCATTGAGGCCAGGACCCCTGCACTTTCTCCTACTACTATCCTCACTCCCACTCCAAACCTCATTCATGACACTACTGAGGCCACACCCACGACCTGATATTCTGGGTTACTTTCCCCTCCCCCAAGCACGTATTGGTGGATGTCTGGATGCCAGTTTCATGCCAGCCTCCCTGAGGAGCTCATTCCAGGAGTCACACGCATCATTGGATCGATGATGCCGATGGCCATTCCGTTGACCGAATCACATATTTATACTGAGCCACCACTTGAGCCTAGCCACACGACCACTGATGCTCAGCCAGTTGACTCAGCCCTTGAGCCAGTCGACACCCTTCTCCTACAGACAGCCGATACTGAGGTAGTTGACCTTGATTCTGAGACTACTGATTCTGTCTCACAGACGGCTGACACCAACCCAGTGGATTCCGATCCGGAGCCTACTGAGTCCATTTCTCGTTCTGTTGACTCTATTTCGTATCCAATCGACCATATTCCCCAGCCTACAGATTCAACCTCACAGCCTACAACCCAATGAAGGGGTTTTAGGATGGTGGGAGGTTTGGGGGTTTGGGTTGGATTAGATTTAAGTTTTTTATTTTTATTTTTTATTATTTTAAAAAGTTACAACAATTATCCTAATCTAATATAATTTACATAACTAGTCATTCAAATGTAAAATGACCAAAGTACCCTCACATTTAACTTTAAAAACTAACATAGTTAGTGTCAGAGATCAAAATCATTACAAAAATGAAACCACAGGGCTTGATATGATCAAAGATTACTTTTAAAACTGAAATAGTTAAAATGGTTAAACCACATGTATCAAAACCGAAATTTACTCTTTAAACAATAACATTTTTAGCTTTTACTTGAGTGGTTCCACTTACATAATAATTAAATATTTATATTTAAATAAACTCGATTTCGCTCCTAATGAATGTTATAGCAAAAGCGGAGAAAAATGTATTCCTTGTAAACTAAATCAAATAGAAAATAAAAGTAAATCTACCAAAAATATTCATAACAATTATACGTATGTATTGATGATTATTGACTGATGTGAATTAAGACATTCTTTGCGCTATTAAAATCTATTTTGACTTTAATTTAAAATATAATAACAAAATAGGTGAAAATATAGTAAACAATTTTCTACGATTGTTTACGGTTTGGTTTGGCCGGTCCGGCCGAGATTTCTCGGCGGTTTGTAGTTTTGTATAAATGTAAGCATATCGGCCAACGGTTTGACGGTTCGATTTGATGGTTTGGTGATCCATACGGTTCAGTTTTGACCGTTTTCGTTCATCTTTTATTCTCTTGCAATAATTTCTTATGTATATGTATGTATATACGTATATATGCATGCATGTAGTACACGATTGGATGGTCGGTTCCACGTTCCAAACCGAAAAGCGACCAAATGTCTACGATTTGAATGATCCGGTTTATTAGCTTATATGGTTTGAACCATACAATTTAAACCGGACGAAACAACCTACAAGCTTCGGTTCAACTGACATGGTTATTTTGAACAGCTTTTCAACACCCCTATAATTTTCTATATCCTTAAATTTGAAAAATATAAATATTATTTTAAACAAATGCACCTTTACTAACACTAAAATCATTATTTTAGAACAAAAGGGAGAATAAATTTGTACCAAAAGATGATATAAACTAAACAAATAACATGAAAAAACGTTAACGATGTTTGTTTGATTTGATGTTACGGTTTTGGGGGCAGAGTAATCAGAGAAATACCCAAAAAACAACAAAGAAGAAGAAGGTTATTTCCCCCTTTTTTCAGATGGTCGCAAAGAGGTTCATCCTCTGAGATCATCTTGAAAAGGGTGGTAAATCATTATTCATACTTCTTGATTATAATTGTTTTCAAGAATTCATTTCATTTGTGTAGCTATGTTCCCATTTCAATGATCTAAACAACAATTATCATCATCATCTTCTTGTTTACATTCTATGATACTTCTGATTCGTTCCAACATTTCTTTCTGAAAAGCCCTAATTTTTGGTAAGTTTATTGTTTGTTGGTTATGCCCCATCAAAATTCAATTACGTTTGATCTATATATGATTGTTTCATGTTATTTTTCGTTAGAAATGTGTGTTAAATTTGTAAAATCAGCACAAAGAATCCATTTTTATCTTCCAAATTGAATCTTAGAATATACAATCTTTCTAGATAAAAATCGATTGTTTAGTAATCACTCATTGTTTGGTTAATTGATTATTCAGAAGAAAATTTGTGACAGAAGAAAGCTGGCTCATTCAGATAACCGGTGGTGCAAGGGTGGGGTGTTGGCAGAAACAACTGCTGCATCCACCATCGCAAGATATTATTATAAGTGCAATGTGGGATAGATGGATGACAAATAATAATCATTATTCTTTTTTCTTGATTTTGATTCTTGTTCATGGGTGTTCTTCCCTTAATCTTGAGGGTAAGTTTATCTTTACTTTAAGAAGTTAAAACTTTAATCTTTTATTTTCTTTATTGTATTTAAAATTGGGATTTATGTGTTTTGTTTGCTATTATGTATTGAAATTGCAGGACTGGCATTATTAGATTTTCGGGCGAGAGTTTATTATGATCCAAATGGAGCGTTTAGAAATTGGAATGTTGGTGACGATGATCCATGTTCATGGTCTCATGTTCAATGTGTTTTCGGACATGTTCATTCTCTGTAATTTTACCATATATTTTCTTTAATTGTGCACTATGTTTCTTTTAATTGTTTTATGTTGATTGAATCTTGAATTATACATGTTTTTATGTGATTATAAGTGATCTTAAAGGGTTATCTTTGGAAGGAGTGCTTGCACCTGAGTTAGGCAATCTCACTCACTTAACACGTCTGTAAGTGTCGATCAGACGATTATGTTGTTTTTGGGAATCTAAAAAGTAAGAGTTAATTTGAGGAATTTGTTAATTTTTCTATGTTTTTGTTCTATCAATTATTAGTGATCTCTCTCACAACCATTTTTCTGGAGTTATTCCAAAAGAGCTTGGTGAACTAAAGATGTTGGAGATGCTGGATTTAAGGGATAATAATTTGATTGGAAATATTCCACCAGAAGTAGAAAAGTTGCTGTTACTAAATGTTTTGTAAGTGGTTTAATTTTAGTGAATATGGTTGTCAAAATTTTCTTATAAATATATTCACATCCTTATTAACTTGAAGTTGAGAAATGTGTTAATTTGACTTCAGTTATTTTCTGTCTATCCTAGGCTGCTATATAACCACAATCTTAAAGGAAACAGTTCCCAAAAACTCAAGAACCTCAATTTCCTAAATAGGATACAATTTGTTCAAAACTTTACACTGAGTGTTAAAAATGCAATTGGATTACTAAACAGGAAACTTGGGAGATGGTAAGCGATTCTTTCTAATTAATTGCCAACTTATAAAATTTAATTATGAATTTACGATATGTAATTTGCTTCTCATGACATGTTATCTATTACAGCATCTGGCATGGCGGTTTTAATACTATTAGAAATGAAGATTCCCATCTATCCCTATTTAAAGAAACTGTTACTAGTTATCTCAAACCGTTTCAATTGTAAGAAAGAATCATACTTTTTACCTTAACTGTTTAAGAATCTTTTACCATTAGATTTTTCTCTTATTTCTAACATGTTTCAGGTTCATCCAAAGTATTTCAGATAAATCTTGTGTTACGGAAGAAATAGTTCAACATCTAAACATAGATAGAAGCATCATAAATCGTAAACTAGTAGAACAACCAACAAATCTGGTATCTAAATCTTTTCTTGCCATTAGAATGGAGATCAAGAAACTTAAAGATAATCAAGCTCCAACATCTAGTGATGCTGACTCAAATCCTAGTGGTCAAATTCAAATTAAGATAGACTTATGGTTGATCATGATTGGAGTGTTTTGTGGAGGTTTTCTATTATTTACTGCTATAGCTCTATTGTTCATCATTAGAAATCTTGTTATGAAGACTATGGGTCCATGGAAGTCTGGGCTTAGTAGACAGTTGCAGAAAGCATTTGTTAATGGTAATTTTCTTAATTGCTAACTTCAATCAATACGCGAAGTCTTATGATTTTATACAGACTATCACACATTTAAATATCCTATATAATTCAATTCTGATAGGTGTTCAAAAACTAGACTTGAGAGAGCTAGAAACAGCATGTGAGGATTTTAGCAATATTATAGATACAATTGAAGGTTGTGTGCTTTTCAAAGGCACATTATCAAATGGAGTTGAAATATGTGTTGCTTCAACAACAATTACTAAAATCAAAGATTGGTCAAAAAGTGCAGAGTTAAGGTTCCACAAAAAGGTTTTGTTTTTCCTTCAAACTTATTTATTCTGTTATACTAAATACATAAGCTAGCTTTCTTATATTCTTGTAGATTGAAACATTATCACATGTGAACCACAAGAACTTTGTTAACCTTATTGGTTATTGTGAGGAGGATGAACCTTTTGTTAGAATGATGGTGTTTGAGTATGCTCCCGAAGGCAAACTTTCAGAACATTTACATGGTAATCTTGACATTGTATTTAAGGGAAATTTGTGGATGAAGTCATGATTTCTTACACATAAAACTTCTTTATTAGTTCGAGGGCTCGAGCATCTCGATTGGAGATCAAGGATAAGAATTATTATGGGAGCTGCATATTGTCTCCAACGCATGCATGACTTGACTCCTGCGATGGCGCACATGCATATGGATTCAAACACAATCTATCTCACTGATGATCATGCTGCCAAAGTAAGCTAGTAATCAGTTTATAATTAGAACTTTTTTCATAAAATACTTGAAAATCATTGCGTTTCATCGTTGTCAAATGAAAAATACATTAACTTTCTCAGATTGCATATTTGAATTTCTGGAAAGAATTTTACCCGAAAGCAAAGATATCACAGGCAAATGAGTCTTCACACTCACCCATTGTTAACAAAGAGAAAGATATATACAACTTTGGTGTTTTATTACTTGAAATCATATCAGGAAAGCATCAAACTTCAAACAAATTGGAACCTTTTGTAGCATGGGTAAGTCGATAAAACCGAGTATTTTTTATCTACTGTTATAGTTTGTTATGTTGTATGATTATTAAATTGTTGTTTCTATTTTTTTTATTTCCACAGGCAAAACAATTTTTAAGGAAGAAAGAAAACATCAGTCATATTATAGATCCAACTTTAAAGTCTTTCAAGCAGAATGAGCTTGAAATTATATGTCAAGTTATTCAACAATGTATTCAAAAGGATGGTAGCCAAAGACCAAGTATAAATGAAATAATTACAAAATTTAGGGAAGTGCTTGGGGTTTCACCTGAGCAAGCAACCCCTAGATTATCTCCCCTATGGTGGGCTGAACTAGAACTTTTATCTATAAAAGAAGAACAACTTAAAAATTAATATCACTTGATATATTACATATTTTGATTAACTTTGGTTGCATTTTTCTCTAAGCTATTTTACAATGGATATAGTAGAATAGGACACAATTTTGTAATAGTGTACGGAACACAAGCTATAAAAATTTATGGGATGCAAACGAGGTCAGATATGAGTTGGGAGAGATGAATATAAGCATGATTAAACTCAAGCATTATTTTTCTAGCTTAAGAAAGTTGAATGCCATAGAGTAAATTCCTAACTTAAGTGTGGCTTTTAGTCACCTAGCCAAGATCAAAATTTTAAACACTATGAGCAACGATTCAAGCGACTTTAAAAGATAACACAAGATTGTGTTGAACAAAGAACACTTAGACTGCTTTGGGAGAACTTTACAAGGAAGATTCCTCTAAAACTTTGGAGGTGTGTGTTAAGAACCGGAAATCAAAGGCTTTGATTCACTGAAAAATATTACAAGAATAGCCACATTCGAGAGGGCAAATCTCCAAATTCTAATTATGGTTGCACATATGCTTCAATGTCGTCTATCATGCAAGGCTTATAAATGTACCATCGATTACACCCATTGTCCTTTTGATATTGGGATAATCAACCTATTTTAAATCATGGTAGTCCTTCATATGAGTGTATCAAATATCACACCGTCTAGGCATAATGATTTAGTCTCCTCCGTTGAGTAATAGATATCCCCTCAACCAAAATTGTCTAGTTTTTTCATCTTGAGCCAACGAGACTAGATGCTTGACGACGGGGTCTTGAATTTAAACCTACCTTTATTTAGTTTTGTAGATGGAATGATGTTCGAGTGATAAACAACGAATTCAACCTTAGGACTTAAATAATCAGCCGCCACGTCAACTTTTCTTGATTTGTACTACAAGACATAGTTAAACTCCATAAGAAAGTCTTGCAATCTAAGTTGTTTAGGGTTGAGTTTCTTTTATGTTTAGAAATAGCTAGTGTCAACCTATCGGTATTAGTGACAAACAATAACTAGATCGAGAAGATAATATTTCATGTCTGCAAATAGTTTAGTACGTCGATATCTTCTTTTCTTGTACTATGTACTTTTTCACTATGCTAGTAAGTTTGCGAATTTAGTATGCTATTGTATGTCTCTTTGCATCAACACTACATCCATCGTAAAATCCAATGTGTCTATGTGTAAACAGTTTGGTAATCACTACAATAAAAAAAGGATATTTGTGATTGAAAACTTAATATATGATACTCTCTTATCGGTACTTACGCTGTGTTCCCGAGTTTACTTAACGAAAGAAAAGAAATGAAACACTTTCTTTTCCTTTTCTTTCTCTTCTTTTCTTTTATCTTCTTTTCTCTTCTTTTTCTTTCTCTCCATTTCCTTCCATTTTGGAAGGATTGTTTTTAGCCTTCTTTTTCCTTCCATTTCATTCCATTTCTTTTCTTTTCCCTCCTTAAGTAAACTCGGGAACATGAATTTCTAACAATCATTTCATTTCCTTCCATTAAAAAAAACTCTGGAACACAACTATTTATTCTTTCCTTCCATTTCTTTTCTTTTCTATCCTTAAATGAGACTCGGAAACACAACGTTAATGGTTATCGGGGACTGATTTCATCACTCTCTAGCTAGTGAAGGATACTTATTACTAAATAGTGGTTCTTATAACTAAAAATCAATCACATTATATGGAACCAACAAAGACGAACGGTTAGCCCTGAAATATATAAAATTTTGTTCGTGACTTGTCCGCTGGTGCCACAACATTTTAGTTTCTAATGTATTACATGCGCGACTAAAAATCAGTCTTGAATATGATGCTTAAAAGGCTAAAATTCAGTATTAAAACTATATCTATTTTGCCTCTAATACGTTTTGTTAGCTTCAGGTTCCATAAAATTTTAGTCTCTAAGATATTATAGATACTTGGAGTTAGTTATTAATAATAGGGGTGTTTAAAAGTACCCGAATTTAAAATTGAATCCGGATTATTTGGAATAATGAACCCAAAATATTTCCAAATTTTTAAATTCAGATTTGGATTGTTTTTTGAAAATGCTCGGAATTCCGAGTTAACTGAAATATTTTTCTAAAAACTATTAAACAAATAACCAACATTACTCAATATTTCTAATTTTTTCGGATAATAAATATCCGAAAGAATTTTATTAGAAGATTATTAAATTTTAATGAAAACTATTAAAGAATATATTTTTTAGAATCCAATTGCATATCTGAATTCGAATCCAAAGTTTTGAATCCAGATTTGAATGTTGAAAATCTCTATCCAAAATTCTCAGATATTTGAATCTAAACACTCTTTCTTAATAACCTCTACTATAGGAACTTGATTACCTTGAATGGTGGTTTGGACAAAATATAACCATCTACTCGGTGTTAATTGTCATACTTCAAACATAGCTTTGATTACATTCAACACTTACGTCGACCCATGCAAGCGTCTCATTCATCATGGAAAATTTCGTCCCATGCAATCATAGCATGTAGGCATGTTTTCTCTGGGTAGTCTCAACTTGATGAGACCCTATCACATATGGAACATTTATAGTCTGTATGAAATGGTTTTTACCTTAAGACTTCTAATGTGGTAACTTACATATGGGGTTATCCTTGGGTTGAGATGATTTCCATCCCCTAGCTTTCTTGTGCCTTGTCTTTCGATCTTTATGTTTCAAGTCGCGACAATTGTATTTAATCAAGTCTTTAATTATCGTTGTAGCTGAAGACACACCTTGAATACCATATCTTTCTAGTCCTGTTGGGCCTACACTTACAAGCCATTGAGAATATAAAAGATGGAATCTTTGTCTATCATATCTAAAATATGAAGAACAAATATGGTAAACTCTTTGATACAATCCTTGATGGATCTGGTTTGCTTAGCTTGGTAACTGATCAGGTGTTATTTGTTTGGTGTTAAATATAGTTATTTTTTTATTTATTTGTGAATATAAAACGAGGTTACTTTGAGACATGTTTGTCTTACAGGTGTTTAGACATTAAAGATCATAATTTGGATGTTTTAAGGTGTGGATGGAAGATTAGTGGAAGCATGGAGGGTTTTGGAAGTGAAACCGAAGCCATTGGAAGTAAAAAGGATAAAACGGATGTTCCAACGCATAATGCTCCACTAAGAGCGCATAGTACTCTAACACCAGCGCACTAGCCAAGGCAATGCAAAACACCCAGATGGCACAACGCACTATGCTCTAATACCAACACATGGTCCAGCGCATACCCGAAACTGTGCGCTGGCCTCCAACAGCCCTTAAATTTTTGGGTTTTTCAGTACTATTTAAAGATAACTTTAGGGTTTCAAATCCAACTTTCACACTTTTGAATTTTGGACGTTTTGAAGGCAATTTTGATTGTTCTTTTCACCATGAAATCAACCGAGATCAAGCTCTAACAATATTCAAATGACGATTGAAGAATTCAATAATATGATGCGTGGCTAGGCAGTTCTTGCTTGCTTCCTAGAGAATCATTTATGCCAAGTAAGACTATTAATGTGTTTCAATTAGTGTTTTGTTGAACATTGATCTTTGAATGTAATTCCAAGTTTTGGTTAAGTTGAGAGATTTATTTGTAAATAAAGTTACTTGTTCAAATGATCAGTTTTCGATTTTATTGTATTGTGAACTCATTAAAATTGATAAGTAACTTGATATAGACGAGTTAATAGTATTATGAATGAACGAAACTTAAAAATTTGATCCTTTGTTATTACGTTAATTGAAATTTGAAGTCTTGAGAATTAGGTTTTGGCAAAATCCTAGTTTACGGATATCAATTGTTGATCTTATATAATTGAGAATCCGGAAGTGATTGTTTCTTATTATTTAAGTAAACTCATTCTAAAGTTAAGTGCTTTTTGCAATCGTGTCATTGAATTCAGTGTAAGTTCCAATTTTTAATTTTAAAGTTTGTGTCTTTGATTTAATTGAGATTTATTTATTAAACACTTTTCACTAATTCCCTATGGAAATGAGCTTACTTACCATTACATAATAAAGGTAGCTAAGACCAGCTATTTAACTTGTTTTTGATTGAGTCTCGACAACCAGATCAGTAACCATCTTCTCGCTTCATTTTTTAGATTTTTCAAATAGAATTGTTCCTTAATTTCTTTAATCATAAAACAACCTTCACGATCTTAGTTGCATCATCAAAAATATTTAGACCATCAAAGTAGTGTTGCATCACTCAATAAGTCACCAATCGCCCTAAATTCCTTTTTACATATGAATGGTGTTAGTTTTAGGACTCAGTCCTTGGTGTAAAGCTTATGATGTTTCCTCTGACCCTGGCTAGGACTTTATTCCAAATTATAACCTTGACTTCTGTCAAAAAAACATGAATTGGACTGAATTAAAAAAATAAAAACAACTCTAATAAAAACAACTTACAGATTCAATAGCGAATCTGTGATTAATCATAAACTAGATCTAAACCAATGTCAACAAATTACAAGAAAACAAGGAACTTGTAGAGTCAAACAAGACCAAACCCTAGAATAACTAACAACTCAAAATACAAGAGTAAAAGAAAGAATAAGAAAAGACGAGAAAGAATGTGATAAAACTAGCAATGTGATAAGGTTGAAACCCTAGGGTTGGAGAAGATGAAGAAGGGCCAAATTAAGATAAAGACCCATCAGATCGAGACCTCCAGATACAAATGGTAATTGAGATTTTTAGGAATGAGTATCTTAACCCCTTTATAACACAATACACAACTTTTCTTTATAGCCCTTGATGGTTTCCATTAACTATGCTCATCTTCCTAAGCTTTTTTCTTTGTCTTCAACAGTCCCTCAACTTTACTTTCTCATTCAAAAACACTACAAAATAAAACAAACTAATCAAGAACAATCAACACATATTAGTAATTGAATTGATAAAAAATGCACATATTTTTAACAACTTCCAAACCAATAAGACTCCAAATCATATAAGCGGATAGTTCGTCCATGTCCTTATATAGCTTGACGATTACATCCTTCATGGCATCTTTAATCACGTCATTGATCATCACTTGTACTTCACCATGAAGTACATCAATAACAACCTTCAAGCTTTTTCAAAGATCATCGAAATTAGATTCCAACACATCCAAACAATGAACAGGCTTATCGACTTGAGCTCCTAGCCAGGTCATAGTGGGTCTAAAACCTATAAACCACACAAAGCATTGACATGATAATTCTAGAATAATCTAAGAGTAAAGTTCTTCAATTATGAAGCCTTTTCAAGAAATTTTCATGGATCATGTAGCTTGAAGAATGTGCTAGAAAGTTCAAGAATCTCGAGCATCACGACCTGAATTTAAGAAGGGCATGACTTCAAGCTCAAGGTTAACTCATTCTAAGTCCTTATGTAAAAGTTTGAGCTAGCTTGTGAGTTTTGAAGGCCCAATGAACTATCTTACTTATTTTCTGTACAAATATAACTATTTGCTATAGAACACACACACAAACATATAATTACATATTCCTAATTTATTTCTTTTTAATTTAGTTATACGCAATTACTCATATCTGTATACATACATATATATTGTTTACAATAAGGTCATTTATGCTCGCAAGCGTAATCCAGCTTGCTATCCGATGGATGAGTTCAGCTTATTTAGACTTGACATGAGTTAAACATTTACCGAATCAAATTCATAAAGAGTATCTTTACTCACCTATGTCAACTTACATCCTTAAGAACAAAGATTTAACTACTTTATGAACATGGGTATAGGGTCAAGTGACCCTATGGTTTGTGGTTTATATATAGATGTGCATTGCTAAATTTTCCAATGGTTCATATCATTAACCCCGGAGTTCCGACAGATACTCTAGTAGTTGGGTTGATCCTCTAACCGTTCAAGTTTTATCTTTTTATACCTTAGAAAATCATGGGTCAGTGATTTTTTTTATAAAACATCAAATAAGATTAGTGGGTTGCGACTTGCGAGAGGCCGATAGAAGAATTATGGATCTAATGACATCATCTCGTTCTGGATTGTAATTCAAGCCCAATGGATGTTTAATACACTCGCCAAAGTGGTGGAAGCCCAAACAATCCAACTTGGTACTTGGACCAAATCTTAGAAAAGCCCATAATCAATTAATCCAAATTTTCTAAAGTTGATGTTGCAGGACACTTGATTCATAATAAAACATGATTAAAATGGTTATTATTAGTAGAAACTTGAAATTTAGTAATTAAATCTTGAAATTTTTGTGACTAACTTGAGGTGTTCTTGAAGTTTTATTAATCTAGGCATACTACTTTTATCAATGTATTGTATTTTATTGTGTGCTTGAACTGACTCAAGTTAAAAATTTTAATGTTGGCTTGTTAGGAGTCCAGTCAAAAATAGCGATCCCATAGAAAAAATTTACCGACTCCATCACTGTTTATGGAAATAAAATATAGCATATTATAAAACAGTGAAATTACTAAATATAAAACACAAGGCTTATACGATTAGAGTAAAAGAAATTATGTTTGACTTTAAGATTTCATGGAATTGGTTGAGCACCTAAAAGTTGACTAACTTTGCATTATCCTCCGGTCAAACATTTTTTTTAAAAATCTTTCATCACCGGCCCTAGGTAGCTAGGTGTTTACGAGTAAACATTTTTTTATCTCTTGCTAATCAACAAATTCTTAAAAATTATTAAAAATAATATTCTACTTATCATTTTCTTTTATTAGAAACGAATGTAATTATTTTAATAAAAGAATATAGAGTACCTATATGTAGCGACAATTATTTTGTGGCCTTTTATATAAGAATGGAGAGAGGTGTCTGCATCACAATTATGACTAAAATAATAAAAACTGTTGACTCTAATACGATATTAATATTGCACCCGTCTTTTTCAAGTTTATATAATATAACCCCACTTCATAGAACAAGTTTAAATAAAACTTTCAAAGTTGTAAACGGCCCCCACTCGCTCAACACAAGTTTCCTTCTCTTTATTATTGTACTAGGCCTAACATATATTTTTTATTTAAAATATTAATGGGAAAAATTTATATTTACTAATATGATGCGACTTAAAAGTCAATGATATTTGTGAGGGTGGTTTTTTTAAATGAGATTTTACTAAAATGGTCGTGGTTGACTAATTTTTCAATGTAAGAGTCATGAATTTTCAGTTTGTTAGTCTTTTGGTCATTGATGATCCAGTCAATCTTGTCTTTGATTTTGCTCGTTTTTAGCATACAGGACACCGGTTTAGCATGCGTGTTCGGACCAGAAAGATATGTAAAGAACACTCCGCATGTAAATTTGCAGGTTGACACTACCTCTATGAAACCAACCAGCCTGTAACACACCTCAGCTTATAGGCTTATTTAGCCGATATGATTTGCTGAAGATACAGGTTTAACCGGTGCTATTCTAGGTCGTCATTATCCCCTGGGGTTGGCTGAGCCAACATGCAGGTTAATCCTAGCAATTAGGATGCGAGCTAACCCTAGCAATCAGGATGAGGGATTAGTCGTTATCTTGGATACGAGCTGACCCTAGCAATCAGGATCAGCATACATGTCCGCTCAGCCAACCCCATGGGGTGAGGACGACCCAGAATGGCTTCGGCTAAGCCTGTATCTTAATAAAAACATACCAGCTAAATAAGCCTATAAGTTGAGGTGTGTTACAGGCTGACGGATGTGTAATAAAGATTATGTCAACATGCAAATTTACACGTGGAGTGTTCCTGGTCTACAACGTGTGGGATTCCATATCTTTCTGTGTTGGACTCGTAGGCTAAGCCGATACCTTGTAGGCTAAAAATAGGCATAATCAATGGTTGAGATTGACCGGATCATCAATAGCCAGGGGACTTATAGGTTAAGATTTATGACCATTGTAAAGAATGGTCAACTATGACCACTTTGGTAAAAAATCTTTTTCTAAAACTAGTTGGATATTTGAATTGGAGTAGAAACTTTTGTTTAAGATGAGTTTTTTAATTTTGATTTTTAGTTTTATTTGAACTTCAAGTTTAACTATTTCTAAACAATATCATAAACTACTTTTTACCAAGTATGTAACTGAGTTTATTTTAAAAAAAAAAGAAAGCTTTGCCTGTTACCGGTAGACTACATCCCAAGTGACATGAATTTTTATTTGTATCAAAATATTTAAAAAATAGTTGTATAGCCAAGTCATGTAATTAAATAAAATCTTAAATAGCTAATTAATCAAGAGCTATTGATTATTTAAAAAGGGCGTACCTGGTGCTGCAAAGAGCTCCCGCGTTTTCGCAGGGTCCAGGGAGGGTCCGTCCCATTTAAGGGAAGATGTACGCGGTCTTTCCCCCACATTTTATTGGGAGGCCGTTTCCACGGATCGAACCTAAGACCTTCGGTCCCTTAGGAACAGCTTTTACCGCTGCGCCAAGGCCCGCCCTCCTATTGATTATTTAAAGTATTTACATAATTTGATTTTGAAAAGTCTAAGCTCGATCAAGTTGTATTTTTCTTGTTTAAAAGGTTAATCTCTCAGAATGGGACCTATGAGGCGCTCGCGTGCTAAGGTGGACATGCATGTGGAAGAGGCACCATTGGCGAAACGCATCAATGGTCAGGCGTTTATGGGAGCGTAAGTGGGAGAGAGAGTCATACCTATGAAAAAAAAAATGAGAGACAAAGAGAAAAAATGCTATATAGATATGCGAGGACGGTAAATGATTACGTATCTCCGGCTAGGTGATAGTCAAGCAATGTATTTAATTTTATGAATTTAGTCGGTTAAAGGTTAGATATTAGAAAAAGAGGTTCATATGCTTGACAGTTCACATATATGATTGTAGTAGATTATGATGTATTTTATTAGGTAGGAGCAGATAGATTTAGAATGTACTATTGTAATGGTGTCAATGTGGTTTTTTTAAAAAATAATTTGAGTTCAATGCCTACGTACCAGAAAAGAACACTTGGTTCTGTCAGCACCATGCATGGAGAGTTGACCTTAATTTTATGGTTTAATTGACAAGAATTTTAAGAGAATTATTGTCTTTTTTATTTTTATTTTTTTAATAGGTTATGCTTTTTGAAACTTGCATATTTCAGTTTTACGTCTTTTGCGCTTTTTCTAACATGTGTACTAATTAAGGACGTCCAAACATACTCTTTCAAATTTTCATGTCAATTTTCGTTACATGTATGTTGTTCTCTTCATGTGATGATAAATACGTCACAACCATAATCTACAAAAATACAAAAGCATAATTAGTCCTCCCTTTGATAGTTTTGTACCAACTCGCGGGGTGGACCTAGAGGGTCTTTCATGAAATTTTTATTTTAGTATTGTATACATTTTAATCTTAATGGACCCTCAAAATTTTTTAATACCGGCTCTATAAACATCCCCAAAGTATTTTTTCACCAATCAACAATAAATTTATGACACCGACCCCTATAAACTTTTATGAAAACTAGGTATATACCACGTCACGCGTTGCGCGACTCGTGAATGTTGTTTTTTAACGGTGAAAATTGTATATTAACTTGTATTAGGCTCAGAATAGGTAATCTGTAGTGGTTGCAATCTAGAAATGTTGCCACACCAAGCAACAAATACCTTCTTTTCTATCATCACAGCCTTGATGTAATATAAATCAACACATCAAGATTATGCAATATGTTAACATTTGAACGGAAGGAAACGAACAGCGGTATGCAATAATGAGCTGCCCAACATAACCATGACAAACCACACCATTTCATGTATGTCTCAGACGGATATACGCCCAACATCATCTACCCGACTACGCAAGATCACAACAGCACATCATCATCGACTTGCCACAAACAATCATGCACAATATCAACCACATAATAAGATGACAACATCAACCGCATGAGCTACCCATCGTTACAGCTTCAATCACGTCTCAGCTAGCCATACACATATCATCTATGGCATCCTACCTAAGTATTCCTTTGTTGTCGATGCAACGTATATTTTGCGCATAAAAATGTTCATATCGCAATTGCAGTAATGAGCGGCTCAGAATAGGCTGCCGATCGCGACTGCTAGCCATAAACAAGGTTATCGTTTATGGCATGAGCTACCCATCAGTAATGAGCTACCCATCAGTAATGAGCAGCCACGCCAACGCAACCGCAACATAGTTATCGTTTCATCACAGCCATACTCCGTTGACAAATAAGGTCATAAATGAGCACATGCTCATAGTCTCAGGCGACCTAAGGCTCGTCATCATTCCAAAACGGACATAATAACAATTTCATAATACTAAGACAATGCAGAGTCAATCTCAACAATTCTTATGACAAAGTAGATAACAAATAAACACAGGGTCACAGTCTCAGATGAGCAAAGGCTCGTCATCATCAACATCGTATTATTTTCAACCTTAACATCATAATGATTTTTCTAACAATAACCCTAACCCATCACAAACACTATTTTGAAATGCACAGATTGAATTCCAGAAGAGTCATGGCTCATTAGTAACAAAACAAAATAAGGTAAGTTTAAAACCTTTAATAAACATCAGACCAACAAGAAGAATAGTGAACAAAAATCAAAACAAATGCATCAGTTTGTTAATAGTGGAGTTTAACAGCATACATCATGAAGAGAGGTAAAAAATATCATAAAAACCAACCTGATCTGTTTTCGAAAACCACAGTTTAAGAAAATCAAGTTAGCAACTCCAATAATCTGAAACAACACCAAAATAAACAGTTCATCATTGAACTAAGCCTAGAACCTACGTCAACAACATTCAAAAGAAAGCCCCAAATAACAATTAATGGGTTCTCAGATGCGGTCATCAGCATCATCATAGAACCATTTGGGTGTAGATCTGAAACACTAAAATGAAAACCCCACAAGTACGACATGCTCATCATCATCGAACAAATAACAGAAACAAAAGGCGCAGTGCGGCGACGGATACATGGTAATGGCTGACGGGAGGTCACAAAACGGCCGCAAAAACGCTGCCCAACCTGGCCGACCACCGCCACCGACACCACCTTGTTTACTCCATTAAACCTCCAATTTGTAGGTTTTAAGCCCCATCAGAGGACCCCCGTCAAAAGGAAGACGACACACAACGATGAGAAAATGATGGCGAAGCCGAGGCTGCCATCGCCTACACCGACACCACCACCGACCACCGATCAAGCATATAGAATACGCAAGACCAACAGCAACGGGACGACGATGCAACCACCAAGAAAACCCATGCAAGCAAAGGACCGGGGGCCACCGCCACCACCAAGGAAACCCATGCAAGCAAAGGACCGGCGACCGCAAGGCTTAATACACCCCACTGGTGTCGATTTCAGGTAAGATGGATCGCCGAAAGCTAAAACAACCACCATAAACGTCAAATCAGAAGAAGAAAGGTACACGGGGAGGAACCCGATGCGTCGGTGAAGCCGGAAACAGAAGACCGGCAACAACCTCCACCGGTGCTCCGGTCACCCACATACCAACCTCCATTCTTTGATGAAAAAAGTGGAAAATGACATTTAAAATGGTGGTGGAGCATAACCGGGTTGTACAGCACGCATAAAATCTCTAAATTTTTACTCTTCATTTCCTTCTTCTATTAATATATAGGTTAATAAACCTATTATAAATGAGCTAAACATATTTTTAAAAATTATTATAAAGAGTTAAACTCATTACTATATTAGTTCTTACCAATTTACTTACTCAAATAACCAATAATGAATTTAAGAACAAAATCTTCACTCAATTACCCCAACCATTCAAAACTTAATTTAAAACTAGTGAACTTGATCGTTACGACAGATGTGTTGAAATTTATAAGGTTTCGTTTTTATGACGTGCATTAATCTTCACCTCACGGTTTATAAAAGATTATATACATGCTTTTCAATTTTCTTATACTATATATTTGGATAAAAATAATTTGATAAAAGAGTTGAGAGAGGTGATCAAAATAAGATATGATATTAGTGTTTGGGATTTTCTAATATATTTTTTTCAAACGTATAAGTCACATAAATATGTTTCTTATTTTTTGGAATACTTTTTTAAAAATATTTTTTCAATTAAAACATGATATTATTAAAATATTTATATATAATAATTTATAAATCATTGTCGATATTAATGAAGTTAATCAAAGTATACAATATTTTTGAAGTTGAGTAAACTTATCAATGAATACTTAATAAGGTTATACTTCTTGCATACCATGCTTACATTTAAATGCTAAGCTGTATTAAAATGTAGCTAAAATGATAATTATCATAAAATGCTTATATAAACTACTAGCATGTGAACATGTGCATTGTTGATGGATGTGTTGAAATTTGTATAATTTGATTTCGACGATTTGTACATTAGTATTAATCTCACAGTTTTTAAAAGTTCGTATATATGATTTTCAATCTTCCAGCATTATATGTTTGAGAAAAGTTAATTTGATAAAGAATTTGAAAGAAGTGGTCAAAAGTATTTTAAGATTTGACAATATTTTTTTTTTAAATTTATAAGTCGTAAAAAGATGTTTTTTAATGTTTGGGATACCTTTCTAAATGATTTTGTTATTACAACATGATATTGTCATAAGTTTTATAAATAAATTATAATTTATATTGATAATAGTCATATAATAAATTCAAATAATAAAGGTTTAATATGCTTAAACTACTACTTGTACATCATGCTTAGATGGCAAAGTGTTTTAACATATTACTAAAAGTATAATTTTGTCTCTCCTAAGATACTTATATAAAAGCATTCACATCTATTCCTATAATTTTATAAGTGTAATCCGTATATTATATAAAATATTTGTAAGTGTATGAGTGAAAAACTTTTAATATTTATTTGTATATTTGGTAATACATTGTTCACCCTTATAAATTTTTTATATATTTTTCAAAATGATTGTGAGTAAAGAAGAAAAAAAATAATGGTAAAGATATAAATAATATTTTTTGATTGAAAAAAGTAATGATTTTTAATGTAATTTTAAGAATCATGATAAAGGGGAAGGGGTACGCTCACCACATGGCTCGACGGGCCGCGACGAAGGGGGTGCAACACCACCACCACCTCCCTCGACGCCACACCTATCCATTTTCATGACATGTTAAAGCCGTAGTTTAAACTATAAATGTAAACATTGGCAGCTAGCCGATGGCTCTTTTAAGTAAAAAAAATTAAACCACTATAAAACCAATGTAATACAATACAAAAATGACCCACCAATGTTATATTCCCTCTCCATCTTCGGATAGTTCCGAGTCCGACAGGTTGGAATTTTTTAACCTTTTACCCGAACACATCGACAAAGTTGGAAGTTTGAGAAAACAAATCTTGAAATGTTATTTTGTTACAACTAATAACATTCTTATGAGCGATTATGTTAGGGAGGTCCCAAAATAGAAAGGTGATATGTTAAGAAATAGGTCTCGACTTCCTCAAGATTTATTTCGACAGATTGTTGAAGATATACAATAACTTTCAATGATTTCAAGAAGGGTATGACAGGAGGTGGAAATAAAGTTTCATGTCAATACAACAATGCACTTCCGCAACACATCAACTTATAATAGGTAATTCATCCAACACATACGATAAATATTTATCTATATCTGCTAGGACATCATGTGGGTGTCTTGATAATGTTTTTGTAACATTATTGTTATTTTATATGTTGATGAATTTTTTTGAATGCCTACTGAGGTGATCATGATGGTCCAATGGGAATGCTCAGTAGCATTGAGTACACTCATTGGGCTTATTATAGGATGTTTATCAACATAAAAATGGCATTATGGGAAGGCTTGGTAGCATTGAGTGCATTCATTAGGCTTAAAAAATTACCCTACACATTTGCGAGGGCAATATCATTGAGATGATCATGATGGTCCAATGGTTATTCTCAAAACCGTGGCGTCACAAGATTTATAGTCTTGGCTTGCGTAAATTGGTGTAGCCGGTTCTAAAACGACATAAATGTTCTCAATGAATCTCCACTTTTCATACCAGAATTGAATGCAACTGCCCCCAGTTGTCTGTTTCATGGTTGCGACATCAATATACACATGGTTACTACCTATTGGATACTATATATAATTCTTGGTTAGCTTTTGTGAAATCAAAATTTTATCCTGTTGAGTTCAAATAAAAAAATTTAAAAATATGCAAGAATCTGTAAGAAAAAATATAGAATGAGCTTTTAGTGTTTTAAAAGAAAAATGGCAAAAACTTGCACAATGGGTTAGAGCGATAACATAGAAAAAGCGAGAAATCAAATGCATGCATGTATTACTTCACAATATGATTATAAAAAATAACAGCAACGCTATTTCTCCCATTTACATTCGAGATCCACAACCAATACCATTGGGAATGAAAATATAATTCTGGAGTTGCGTAGCGAGTATACACAAGGTTTAGATTTGATCTCGTGGAACACGTTAGGGAGAATGTGAATATCACGGTTTTGGATGACGAAGATTAGTTTATTAGTATAAGTTATTTTAATTTTTAAGTTATTTATTTTAGAGTTAGTTTCTATTGTACTACCTGAGTTTAGACAAAAGTAACTATTTTCCCCCAAAATATTAGAAATATCAATTTATCTTTAAAAGTTTCATAAATTGTTTCGATTTCAGTCCAAAAGCTTTATAAGTTTGGATTTAAGTTGAAACAATTAAAGAAACTTTTGGACTGAAATTGAAACGAGTTAGAAAACATTTGGAGGTAAATTGATGTTTATAATTTTTTAGATGAAAATAATTATTCTTGTCAAAACTCAAGAAGTAAAATCAAAATTAACTCTTTATTTTCAAGTAGTTTTTATTTTTAGGTTTTAACCTTTTGAATTTTATAAAGTTCTTGTTTAATAAAATGTGGCATGAAGATGGGTGTCCTCTGTAAATTTTTGTGATGTTGTAGGTGTGACATGGTTTGATGTGGTAATTTTTGATTGTTGGATTCATGGTGTGGTGGGACTCTCACGGCATGAGTGCCCCCTCTATCATAAGAAATAAGATGTGAATGCTTAAAGTATTATAGATTATAAATGATTAGTAAACAATCCAATTATAATTTATAATATTACAATATTAGCCACAATTGAAGGGACAATTAGTTTGATTACAGAGTCGATTCTAAATAGCTTGATTGTCGCTGTTGTTTTAAACCTTAATTTTCTATTTTTGTCGAAACTTTGTTGTTAGAGCCATCCACCACTTGTTGCCTCTTGGTCTACAGTTACACCCTTCTCAAACCTTATTTCAAACAATTTGTAAATCCTATATTTGGCTATTTCTTTTTAAACAATTGACGTATTTTATTATTTGCTTAAAGTTTAATTTGGTTTTAACCTTTTTTATTATGTAACCTGATCCGAACCAATAAAAATATTAAAATTTAATAATATACAATCGAACCTCAAAAGATTTCTGACCTTTAAAAAAATTCATAGGTACGCTACTGCAAGTTGTACAAACATTTGATGATGAAAATTTATGGGGTGCTAAGGTTAACCAAATCATTCGCAAAATAGTAATTAAAAAGTAACAAAACATAAACAAACTAACAAAGACGCAAAAATCTAGAATGAAAACTTTCTTAAAAATAGTAAAATAATCGATCCCCTGTTATACTTTTTATACACACACACTATTTACCTATTTTTATCAACTTTGATATGTATTATGGGTTGTATCATATGTTTTAGTGGATTGTATCCATATTTTGTCATTTTTTTAATATTTAACGTTTCTATTTTAACATAATACTTTTACATCTTTTACAATTAAGCCTTAATATTTATTTACTTTCAACTTTGATCCCCTATACTTTTTATATTTTATAAATTTTTGCTTTAAGTTTCGGTCTATATTTGCGAGTTAAACGCCGTAGCATGCGTGTGTTGTTCAAGTTTTTATGCTTATTTTTCCCCATTTAATAGATTCTTTATAACACACTGATCCTAGACCAACTTACTTATTATTTTATATATTTTACGTTTTGTTTTCGTGGTTTATCGCGTTTTTACGACTACTATTCTTTTATTTTTATTTTTTTGGTTTTATATTTATTTTTTAATACGATATTTTTGGGTGTTGATAGTCATTGATAATGGTTACTAACGGTGGTGTGTAATTGATACTACTTGACACGATTTTACAGTTTCCGTTGTAACATAATCGGCTTAATACTGTTAAAATCTAAATCTTACAAATAGTCAAGGATGGTTTTAAATGAATCATGTTTTAATTTAGGGGCCTACTAAAGAGACGCCCTCAAGGATATTCAGACGCCCTACTTACGGGCCGTAAGGCCCTTCACGGGCCGTATTGACTGTCGGGTAGTCAAATCAGTCATTAAAAAACGTAACGGCCCGTGAAGATGTTCACGGTCATATTTTTTTACGGCCCGTGAAGCCCTTCACGGCCCGTTTGGAATTCCACTTACGGGCCGTGAACTTCTTTACGGGTCCTATTTTCACCTTTAATAATTTGACGAGATATATTATTCCTCGTTTTTCATGTAATTTTGTATTTATTACGTTATTTGATATGACGTAATATTCCTCGATAGTCGTGTAATTTTGTATTTATTACGTTATTTGATATGACGTAATATTTCTCGATAGTCGTGTAAATTTGTATTTATTACATTATTTGATAT
>BJCO01368394.1:0-13954 GCA_018326465.1 Flaveria floridana | reverse complement strand
AACTGAACATAATAATAAATGATAATAATAATAATAATAATAATAATAATAATAATAATAATAATAATAATAATAATAATAATAATAACTAAGGTAATGGTAATGATAATAATAATAATATTAGTAAAAAGCTATAATAATGTTAACAATAATAGTAATGGTAACAATAATGATAATATTGACAATAACAATAAAACTTATAACAATTTATAAGGTTAAACTTAAAAATGTTTAAAACTTAAATTAAGAAAGTTAGGGGGTTTGTTTGTCAATTTATAAACTATTAAAAGAAAGTTAAAGCATAAAATAATAAACATTCAAAAGTTGAGGGGCTGTTTGTGTAAAATTAAAACCCCACTTTCCCTTCCCTTTCACCCCTTTTTTCCGGCCCAAGTCCGACCACCCTCCGGCCGACTCCGGCCACCCCAAAAACAATCGATTTCAGTCGATTCTCAACCCAAAAACCGTTCCAAATCGTTCAAGAACATGATTCGAACTTGAATACACCCGTTTAATCACCAGTTACTAAACCAATCGGATACATAACCAATCGCCCTTTAACTCCATAGCCGTTCGGACATTAAATCTCAATAATAATCCAATTAAATGAACCCAAGCAATCATTTAACTACACTTAATTGATCACAACTCACATTTGATTACCACATTCGTCGCAACCTGCATTCCAATCGAAATCCGTCTCCCGAGCAAATTAAACTAGAATTGATAAGGGGCTTTTAGTCCTATTCATCATTAGAAGCTACCCACAAGTTTAATTGGATTATCATCAACGATTACACAACAAATCGTGCACCTTCGGTCGCGACTTGTTCGTCGTGTGTTCTTAGTATCATTTCAAAGCAAACCCAGGTAATCAAACCCTCATACACACTCGGTTTTACATAAGGAATCAAAGCCCTATGTTTAATTTGGTTAACAATATCGAATTGATGTTTAATTTTAGATTTGATCATTTTAGGGTTCATGCGAATTGGGGTTTCTTTCTGTTTGTGTTTATAAGATTTTAAAACCAAGTGATACCACGGCCACGGCCCTGGTTCACTGGTTAGTCACATTCCTCACAACCTTGAGGTCCCGGGTTCGAACCCGAGCACCCCCAACTTATTTTTTAAGGCTTTTTTAGCCTTTAAAAAATTACAAAAATTTTTTAAAAATTATAAAAATCAATTTTGTAAACCTTATTTATTTTTAAAGTCACCTAATTATTTTCTATAAATTTATTCCTTTAAATACCCTAATATTTCTATAAAATATTTTTACAAATGTTATACTTAGTTTAATTTTTAAAAATAGACTTTAAATAATAGTTTAAACATTAAATTGTTATTGATCAATAAGTTAATCTTGATAATTATAAAATTTATTTACACTTTATATTAAATTTCAAAAATCATTATAAAGGACTTAATTTCTTTTAATTTCACAAATCATTATAAAAGATTAATTATAATTTCTTTTATTTGATTAAAATATATATCTATGATTTCAATAACTAATCTTATTTATTTATAAAAACCCCAAATTCTTATTGAAACCCTACTTCACGTTTAATCGTTAATCTTATTATTAAACTTAAATCTTGTAATACATACGTTTAGGTACCTTGTAAAGGAAATCATTGGATCAACATTTATTCTTATTATCATCTTATATAAGTATATATCATATGAGTTATTCATGCCCCTTTTTACTTTATTTAACACCTTTTGGGGTGAAACATGTTAACCTTATAAACTTACACTTGTAAACTTTTTATACTTGTAACGCACATGCAATTCATACTTATTTTTGTCATGGTTATTTGTATTATCGTGAGTGTTATATGAGATACATTATATGTTGACAATTATTAACTATTGCTAGCCTGACGACGTCATAGATCTATGGGCCTGACAAGCCTATTTGGTAGCCCTAGTGTCGTACTCTTGGGCACTATGGGAAACAAGTACAATTAACTAATCGTTTAATCTTGTAATCTTGTAATCTTGTAATCTGTTAAGGTTTGAGTGTAACTATATGTGTTCTATAAACTTGCATAATGCATAACCATTGACATAAATTGCTACTTGTAAATCTTTTGCCAAATTTATGTAAACTTATCCCATGGAAACTCGCCAACTTTCATAGTTGACCTTTTATTTTTAACATGTTTCAGGAAATGCTCAAATTTGATGTCATCTTTTGAAGTGTGCTCACATATAGGATTTGGACCTAGATAAATGAATAAATTATATTGGAATATTTACCTTATGTTATGTTTATTTCATGTTTGAGATTTATGATTGTAATTTGCATTTTAAAACTTATGGTAATAATATTTTTATTAAATGGTAGTGTTATGTGGCTGTGAACAATCTTAACCCTCACATCTCGATGATTCCACCGTTAAGGTTGGGGTGTGACACCGGATCCCCTTGAACGTCCGATGTCATCTAGGGTGTGCAAAAAAACCGAAAATCGAAAAAAATCAAAAACCGATCCGCATTCCTAACCGGAAAAAACATAACCGAATTATGAATTTGGTTTTCAGTTCAGTTCATAAACGAAACTGAATCGGGAATTCTTTTTTCAGTTTGGTGTAATTTTTTTAATTCGGTTTGTTTGGTTTATTCGGTTTAATCGATTTAACCGATATAACCGAATTCAATATGTTATAATGTATATATTTTTTATAATTGTAAGTTTAGTCCAATTTTCCAAGCCCTAAAATTCCAAAAATGGTTTTGTTTAAGCCAAATAGTTAAAGATTTTATATGCTACCCTAACTCTAATTATCAAAACTCAGTCTCAAATCTTATTTCCTAATAAGTCAAAGTCGACTATTTATATATTTAGAAAATGAGATTGTTAACAATTCAAGAGTCTATATATATATTTTTATGAAATCTTTGTGGAGAGTGATTTTTCATACAAGTAATCTAAAGTTAAGAACGTTTAAATAAATAAACAAATGGGATTTGGTTTTTTTCGGTTGAATTCGTTTTTTTGTTTCTAATCGAAACCGAACCGAATTGAATTCGGTTCGGTTATCCATATTCCCAATTCGGTTCGGTTCAGTTTTCGGTTATGCCTAAAAAAAATTCAAAACCTAATAAACCGAACCAAATAAGCCGAACACATCAATAACCGAACCGATGAACACCCCTATTGTCACCGTCAAGCTGACCTCTATGGTGAACCTCAAGAGACCGATTTGGGGGAATACTAAAATTATGGTTATATAATGGGGAATGTTTTTTTATATTAAGAAAGGTAGGTTTGTAATTTTACATTTTTAACAGTTGTATAACAATGTTAACTTTTTCAGATGAAAATGATAACATTTTAAAATGATGTGGAGACTAATGCGAAAAAAGTTTAATTTGAATGTAAATGACAAACATGAGAAAACAACAATTTACTCTTTGTAATTAGGGGTGTAAACGAGTTAAACGGTTCACAAGCTACTCAGTGTCGACTCGAAAAAAGCTTGAATTGAGCCGAGCTTAAACGAGCTCAAACCCGAACTCGAGCTAACATTATGGCTCATTAACTAAACTTGCTCGAGCCGGCTCGCGAGCCTAAATGAGCTTTTTTTATATATAATTCTTTTTACATATTAAATATATGTAAATTTATATTTACATAGATTATCTTACTATATATATTATTCTCATTATAAAAATAATTAGATGATATATATTATGTTATATATAAAAAGTATTATTATAAATAAATATAAAAGTAATTACTTTATATATCCACGCACGTTGCGCGCAAAAGATAACTGATGGACTCAAAAGGGATTTTCGGGTGCGGCTGCTTGTCAACGGTAGCCTCGCCAAAGCAATCGATGCCACTCCACCAATATAATTACAACCCTAAAATGAAAACAACAGTAGTCTTAGATGAGCAACAACTCATCTTCAAAATCGGCAGTAACAGAAAAATTAATCAATAAATCATAGGAAACCAGAAATAGTAACATGATACCACCGAGAACAAGAAAACAACAATAAGACTCGGATGGGGTTTTTCTTATCATCATCTCCGGCACTAAAGAAGCAGACGAACATTGCCCACGGGGTGAGTAAACAACCAAACCGGAGCATAAAACAACCAAACCGAAGCACCAAAAAATTGGCATACAACCACCGATCAAAAGAGACGGAGGCCAAGCCGAGAAGCGTTGCGACTTCGCCGGCACCACAACCAATAGTATCCAATAAACGCGCGCATTGGAGGCATGCAAGCGGCAGCCAAGCTGGAGCGATCACCGTTGCCGCCATCACCAACAACAACAAATGCAGAGCTCCTCGACATATCTAAGCAGCGACCACCGCCCCAACGCAACGGTGATGCCACTCCCAAAAGAATAGAGAACCAGATCCCACCGTCGGAGAAGAAGAGAAAATGGCATAGCTGGAGATATACAGACCAAATTGCACAACACACGTCAACAGAGGGTGTAGCAAAACCATTACCAAGAACCCACTTTCTCTGCATGCAAACGTTCATCGGTGCTGGTGGCAAAACAACCACCGAAACCAACTGGGGGGTTCCTCCCATGGTTGCGACGGTGCAGGCGGCGGCGGTGAACGGGGAAGAGGGCGTCAAAAGTAGAGATACTTTCTCTCGCTATAAAAGAACCTGGTGTAAATAGGATGTGCACTCCCCATCTTTCCTGCTTTAATACATATTTTTTTTGTGTGTGTCGGGGGGGGGGGGGGGGGGGGGGGGGGGGATGCAAAAGGCATTAAAAATGTGTGGCCAAAATAAAAACATTGAAAGTCAAGTATTTCTCAAGTTGGTTTTTTCATATTATAGAATTAAAAAAATAAAGAATTTAATAATTTAACAATAAACGAGTCGAACCCGAACTTGAAAAATTTGTAACGAGCCGAGCTCAAGCTCTACTTTTCCAAAACCAAAACGAGCTGAGTTCAAATCTAAGCGAGCTTGGGTTTAGTTAGGCTCGTTTATTTGTAATATTATGAGAAGTTGTAAAGAGAAAATTTTATTTATTTGATGTTGCATTTTTCCATGTACATAAAAGGAATCTGGATCCTCAAAACACTTGTTGTTTGTGCCTGTCAGTTCTTTCTAATCTTTTCAATCTTATCTCCAACCACACTTTGTAACAAATTTAAACACAACCAAATAAAAAGTCAAAAGACAGGAAATCTCCTACCCCACTTTGCATCTGATTTGAACATAACCAAACAAAAGAAAAAGACAAATATTTTTGGATAGAAAGACAAGTGAAAATAACTTTGATTTGCCATATTTTCCATAGATTCTAGAGATAACCAAAGGCAAATTTTACACATAATATACATAACCGAGTTTGACAATTCTGCAAGCTTTCTACTATATTTTTTGCAACAAAGAACAATATTTTTCTTCAACTTCATTATTCATTCCATTAATTACTACTGTGTAATTGACATCAAGTCTGTTTAGGCACACATATATGTTTAGCCATCTATTAAACACTTAAAACCGTGGGGAGACTAGAACTTCAAGTGGACTTGCCTTGGCGTTTGTCATACCAACGCTCGCGGTCATATCAACTAGTGCATCATCTGGAGTCGAAATCTCAAAGTTTTGTAGTAGAGTGGCTAGAACTATGTGTAACATTTGTAATGCCAAACGCATCCCCGGACAAAACCTTCTTCCAGCACCAAAAGGGATCAACTCGAAATGCGCTCCCTTAACACCTACATCCTTATGGTTTGGAGTTAAAAACCTCTCTGGTTTAAACTCACACGGGTCCGACCATACGTTTGGATCGCGATGGAGCTTCCACATGTTAATCAATAGCCATGTACCTTTTGGGACATTGTAGCCAGCTACGGTGCACTCTTCTGAAAATGCTCTTGGACCTCCAAGGAACGCGGCAGGGTATAGACGCAATGCTTCTTTTATTACAGCTTCAAGGTATACTAGATTTACTATATCTGATTCGTTTACTTGTCTACGTTTGCCCACATGCATGTCTAGCTCTTCTTGAACTTTTCTAAGAGTGTCACGGTTGTTAAGTAGTAACGCGAGTGTCCAAGTTAGCATGACGGCGGTTGAGTCTACACTGCCAACAATAATATTCTACAAAACATGTTAATTAGTATTGATAAACAGGTGCACAAAGACATCAATCAATAATATTGTCCTAAATTGTGTCGTCGTATTATTGTTTATGCCAAGTAGGTATTTAAACGGGAATGTGTAGGACTGAGGGAAATTTTCAAAGGGTCAAACAACCAAAGATTTATACATACTCACCAAGCATGTGGCTTTAATAATTGTATCTGTATCATAACCCACCAAGCCATTATCTTCGATTGCCGATATCATCACATCAATGAAGTCCGTTTCAGTTGCAGTGTCGCGATACGCCCTCTTCTCGCGATGCTCCTCTAACCATTTTGTGGCCATAGAATCCAGTTCTACAGCTACACGTCTCATGGTCTTCTGATGTCCACCAAAATCCAACCATCCAAGGAAAGGAAGAGCGTCTCCAACCACAAATCTCCCCAAGTAATGAAACCATTCCCTCATCAACTCACTATGCTTCTTCGTCTCTTCATCATCTCCATCCTCAACATCTCTGGTGTATCGCTTACCAGCGACTGTTCGAAGAACTACATTCATATTCAATTCCCAAAACCATTTCTTCATCTCCACCAACACTTTCCCTTCTCTATCTTTCTTCAACTTCCAAAGACTGAGTATGTTTTTTATGGAGTTTTCTAGTTCGAAAACTCGAATAAACTTAAGCTTCTCGAGTCTACCACCAGACAACAGTTCTGTGGAGATGATTTTACGAACCGCAAGCCAATAGGGGCCATACGGAGCAAAGGAAAAAGAAGCATAATTGTATCCCAAGATCTTTGCAGCAAGGTACTTGGGACGGTTGGAGACAATCAAATCATGGGTGGTGAAGATCTCCTTAGCAATCTCCCAATTACTAACCACCAAAACTCTGCGTACGCCAAGCCGGACAGTGAATATGGGTCCGTGTCGGTCAGCCATGGATGCTAAGGCTACATGGGGAGGTCCAGATGAACCACTGAGAATGTTGAAGTGGCCTATTATAGGCCATGCACTACTTGCTTCAGGTGCAGGTGCAGTAGTAGTTTTTTCAGGTGTAGTAGTAGTTTGTTTTGTGGGTTTATAGATGAATAATATCCAGCATAGGGTTACAATTATTGCTAGACCTTCAATGATCAGAGTGTAACTCTCTTGCAAGGAGAAGAGACTCATGATGCTAGCTTGTATCGCTATGGGTGTGAATGTGTGATACATCAATCTTATTATATGAATATATAATGGACAGAAATAAGGAAGGGAAAATCACATCCACATGTATGCCATCTTTTGGGTGTGTTATATCTAGGCCATAGAAAAATCAACATCGAACCAATATACAATACTAGGTTAGTATCCGTGTATCACACGTGTTGAATAAATAAAATAATAAATAGTTAATAATGAAAAATTATTAATTATAAAATCATCTTTTGAGATAAGAGATGACTAAAATTACCTGTAAGTAATTACTATACGTAATAAAACAATGATATAATTTTCTTTAAATTTTTTATTTTAGTTTTTCTATTGAAAAATTGAAACGTTTTGTTCTAAATCAAACCGTTTTAAGAAAATGTCATTTTATAAAAATTGTCTTATTATAACTCCGAATTTTAATTATTATGGTTCATAAAAATTTTATTTTTTAAAAACACTTCTTTTAAAATACTTTGTATTTTTTAAAAAGTTTGATATTTTAGAAAAATTACTTATGTTATATAAAAAATAGTTTCTTTAGATATTGCATTTATAAAAAGACATCTTTCTTAATTTATTAAAAAACTATTTTAATCTAAAAAATAAATAATATAATTGGTAGTTAATGTAAATATTTAATAGGAGGGATGTCTAAAATTATGAGAAGTGTCAACTTAAAACCTTCTTTTATTATAATACATAGATTATGATTTACAGAAGTTAAAATGAATTTTTTTTATTTTGTTATGTACACATTGGGGATTTGAGAAGGGGTATGTTATAGATACACCCTATTTATTTTCATTCTCTCTATCTCTCTATATACATACATATAGATATATAGAGAGAGATAGAGACAATACAATGTTTAAATAACAAAAAAGGGTGTTTATATAACACAACCCTTTGAGAATAGTAAAAGGTAAAATCATCAAATTGCACGTGGGTTTCCTTTGGAATGGTGGGCGAGCCGGGTCACCAGCGCTGTCTCTGTTCGCGGGCGTGGGTGGCCTTTCGCCAATGGGTTTACCCGGGTGGCCGGGTTTAAAAGTTATTCGTCGGCCGTTCAAAAAAAAGTACCCTAGCTGGCTAAAGAGTGTTTTCTAGAGGCCGAAGAAAAACAAAGGAAAACCAAATGAGACCCACACAACCACTAACATCAACACCTTTCCCAGCCAAAGAGTGTTCGTGTTCCCAGGGTTGGCTCTATAATGTAATTTATGACGCAATAATCTTAGGGCCCTCAAAAAATAAGGGCCCCAGTTTATAAAAACGTATTATAGTGGATTTTGGTATTATATGGTTCAATAAAATTTTAAAGCAGAAATAATACTTGATAGTTAAGTCTAAATAAATTTTTTAATGATTTGATATGTTATTGAAGAAACACAGTTACATAATTCACAAAACAAATGACATTCCTAAGTTCCTTTTTCTCCGATTGATTTAATAGACTTCGTAACCCTTTTATTATTTAAAGAAATCAACTATTAAGGACTTAAGTTGGTATACTAAATTTTCTTTGATTTATTTGTTTTGTTTAAAGAAATTTAATTTAATTGCTTTTGTTTAGATTGTGATTTTCAAAAGAGTCTCATTTTTTAGTTCGATATGGGGCCCCAAAAAACATTAAGCCAGCCCTGAGTGTTCCTCCCAGCTAAATCGAAGCCGACTATCATGTAAATTAAGTTGGCCGCCACCTATCCCTTTTCCCTTTTAGTAAGAGCATTCACAACCCGTTCCCGTTCCCTAAATTGACGTAAATGTATTTCTTATATTATATGGTATGGTTATAAATGATTGTTAGTAAACGAGAGAGGAAATTTTACAGTTCAATATTTATTTTGAGAAAACATTGTTCAAACCCTATAATTTTTATAATATATTTTAGGTGGTTGTAAGTGGAGAATAGAGAAAAGGTAATGATAAATGTATAAAAATATTATTTAATTGAAAAGAAAAAAATAGTAATATTTGGTATAATTGTGTAGATGAGTATAGAAAGTAGATTGTGAATGCTCTAAATAGCTTAATAGATAAGTTATTAGTTCAGGCTTTAAGTTATTCAAGTTAGTTTAAAGAACAAAGTAGTAAAAGCTCTCGCGTTGTAGAGTGCAAGTAACATCAATGACACACTACCACCCCTATCAATACTAAAAAATCTCGTATTAAAATAAAAATAGAAAACATAAAAAATAAAATATAAATAAAAAGCAGACATAAACACATTGCACAAACCACTTAGTAATAGTATTATATATAATTACATCTTTGTCATTTAGGTTTATACTAAATTTAAGATTTATATTTAAACTAATTAATATGGTAAATTTTCTTAATATTTAGAAATTATAAAATAACTTTTTTGAGATAAAGTATAATTGAGGTATACTTAATAAATTTTCTTAACTAATTTAGGTAATAAAACAATAACAACAGTTTTGCAACCTTTCGTCTTTAAAAAACTATTGCTAAATTTTTTTAAACACTCCAAATTTTTTTAAAAAATACATTTTTTGAACAATATCATATTTTAAAATTTATTTGTATTAAAAAACTTCATATTTCATAAATTTTTATTTTAAAAATTTATGTTTTCTAATAAAAAAGAAGAGTAAATTCATAAAAGGACCTTTATGTTTGTAATTAATTTCACTTTTCAACCTTTATATTTATTAATTACACTAAACAACCTTATGTATATTGTTTGTTTCATCATTGATCATTTAGTCTAACTGTGATTAGTTTTCACCGTTAAGTGAAGTAACTTGGTTATTATATGAGGGTAGATATGTAAAGATACCTTTAAGTGGCATATATAACTAAAAAATGAATTGATGTAATAGGAAAATACGATCAATAAACCTTGAGACCGACAAGTAAAATCTCAAACAAATATTATATAATGTTATCATTACATTATATATATTTGGTTCTATAAAAATTTATTGTATAATATGATTTACATATCTAAAATAAACTTAATACATAGAAATTTGAATGCAAACCATGTGATGTTTGTAGATTCTTTTGTTAAATTTATATAACAAAATTAGCTTTGTTGTTGAATATAACTAATATGTAAATTATTTAATACGTTGAAATGAATGCAAGCCAATGATGTTGTTATGAATCAATTTGTAAATTATTAATATGTTTCATTATAATTGTGTATTATGTTGCAAGTTCAATTTATTAAGTTTATTATTAATATGAATCATATGCTATAACCATTTTTTAATAAAACTAGCTTTAACAAAAAGTGATTATAAAAATATATATAATCTGTTTGAGGTGTTAGTTGTCGATCTCGACATTTTACTGATCGTTTTTTCAAATACGTCGATTTATTTTTGGATTATATCACCTTGAAGTTTTTTTACACGTGTCATCATGTAATAACCATGTGATCTAACTTAATAACGCAACTAACAACCGTTGAACTAAATGATCAAATATGAAATAAACTATATACATAAAGGTTGTCTAGTATAATTAATAAAAATAAAGGTTGAAAAATGAACTTAATTACAGAGGTAAAGGTCCTTATATGTAATTTATTCTAAAATGAAACATGTTTAATTTATCAGAAAACCGTGTTTTATAATTTGAAAAGTATATAAATAATCATTACGATTTAATATATCATTAAATGGTTAATTTTACTCTAGTAACGACACGTGCTCAAATCCTAAGTCGAGGCTATGTGGACATTGTAGAAAAATAACATGTGGTTTCTAGCTATTTTGGTTTATTAGTATAGATGTGATTGCTTTAACTCGGTCTTATATATGCAAATTCAAGAGTTTGAAAATTGTTTTATTGAGATAACATCCATCTTACTTAATTATTAGCATGAGTAGTTTGAGTCCATGTGATAGTTTTGTTGGGTTTGATATACTGACAATAATACGATTAGCCAAGATGTATCCACATGATTTTGATGAAGATGATAAAAGAAGACTGAATATTGAATTCTTGGTCTATATTGATAGTTTGAAAGTAGATACAAGATTTGTCAACATGAAAAGTTTATCTACACTTATACAATTGATGGTTGAAACAAAAAAAAATCATTCATTTACATTGGTATACCGTGTATTGAAGTTTGCTCTCATGTTATCCGTTGCAACAACAAGTGTTGATAGATGTTTTTTAACAATGAATTACGCGCAATTCGGTATATTTAATCAAATTGGTGATGAAAATTCAAGTGATAATTATATTTTTTATATCGAGAAGATTTGCTTACAAATTTTTATTATAGATTATGTAATATCTAGGTTTCAAAACATGAAAAACTGAAAAGAGAAATTGTAGAGATATTATGGTTTTATTATGCGTTAATAAATATCGATTGAGTTGATTTTATTATGCATTTGTAATTTAATTTGATTTCATCTTTTTTGTATTAATGAGAACCAACACACATAGAATCTCTGTTATAATTTCTAGGCAAAAATTCTTCTTGTGGTTCATGATTTAATATGGAAACAAAATTCTTATTTATAGGTGTTCTAAATTTTCTTTAAGGATCTAGGCTTAATAGATTACAATATCAAGTGAAAAGCAAAAACTCAAATCATGCGAGAAATAAAAAGGATGCGAGAACTCCGAGATGTTGGATAAAATCTTATCACGGGAAAGCAAGGAGTTACCGCACGAGAACATTTGGATAGTATAAATAGATGTTTAAAGTTCTCGCGCGAGAACATCTTAGTATAAATAGATGTTTTCTCTTTGTATTTCATTATATGTGTTCATTTGTAAAGGTGCTTTGAGGGTGAAAGAGCAGTGAGTTGTGTGATAGGCCACCCGAGGGGAGCTAACCTCGGGTGGATCGAGCTTAAACGATGTAAACTCGTTTGGTATTGTAATTGTTTGATTAATAATATTCGATTGAGTTTGTTTGAAGTTCGTTGATATTACATACGCACACAATGTCTTAATTTGATTTTCAAGTATAAAAATATGTGGAATCGATCTAGATGAGGACTTTATATTTTCTTTTAGGTTTGATTGTATATTAAATTGAAGTCATAAATTAATCGATGACTGATTAAGAGAGAGACTGAAATGATAGAGAGTGTAGGGGATAAATTGCCTATTTGAATATTTAACTACTGCGAATGAGTTATAGATCAACTGATTTAGGAGAAGATATTCTATAACTTTCCAAAGTGGATGTCATTAATTAGAGTCTCACTAGGTGTAATATGCTCCAAGTGGGCTAAAGGTTTTACAACGGTAAGCCTTTGGGTGGTGGGTTTCCTTTAGAATGGTGGGCGAGTCAGGTCACCAGTGCTGTCTGTGTTCGTGGGGGTGAGTGACCTTTCGCCAATGAGTTTATCCAGGTGACCGGGCTTAAAAGTTATTCGTCTGCCGCTAAAAAAAAGAATATTAACCATTTTTTTAGGTTTATATTAAATAGCGTTAAATAACTATATTCCTCACATGCCTTGCGCGTTAGTGGATTTAACAGGTGAAATTAATGGTTGTTGGAGAAAATTAAAATATACATGTTTATTTCTTATATTACCTTAGTTTAACAACAAAACTTGAAATTTAGAATAAAAGATTTATACATACACACCAAGTGGGTGGCTTTCATAATTATATCCGTATCATAACCCACCAAGCCGTTTGCTTCGATTACTAATATCATCACATGAATGAAGTCCGTTTCTATATATTGTAGTATCACCATACACCCTCTTTTTATGATGATCCTCTAACCATTTTATGACTATAGAGTGTAGTTCTCCAGCCACTCATTTCATGGCCTTTTGATGTTCACCCACATACAACCATCCAATAAAGGGACGAGCCTCTCTCAACCACAAATATCCCAAAGTAATAAAACAATTCCGTCTTCAATTAACTATTGTTCTTCATATCCATCGGCATCTCCATCATTAGCATCTCCATTGTATGCTTACTAGCGATTGATTAACTGTTTGAAGAACTATATTTATATTAAATTCCCAAAACCATAATGATAATAATTAAATTATAATTACTTGTAGTTTTTTAATAGGTAGGGATAATTTGGCAATTTTAAATGCAGTCTAAGGAAATTTAACCATCCATCCATCTTAAAGACCATTTGTGTTACGAACATACATATATTTGAACCAACCTTGTAATTTTACAAATTTAGAAATCTAAAATGAAATGAGAACTAAGCACATGATATTTCATGTAATTAACACTTTTATTTTTAGTATAAAGATGGTATTATAATATATATTTTTGGTCGTTGGCTACAATACTAAATTCCTGTTGGTTAGTATTTTTTTAAATTTTCGTCCAAAAAACCCCAAAAAATACATGCGCCCCAAAATTAGTCAAACCGCGCAAAAACTTTCATAGAAAAAACCGGCCAAAACTCTCATAAAAAAACCCGCCCCGAAACCTTCAACCGCCTAATAAATATTCATCAAACCGCCCCAAAAAAAAAACCCTCGGAACCACCTCAAAAATTCCCCTAACAACCGAAGAAATACCCAAACCGTCCAACAAAAGTACATGTTTGGAGAAGATGGTTAGAGAGTGCAGTTTGATGGGACTGGGAACTCACATGGGGTTATCCTCATATGTGTGTGTGTTTGTGTGTGTGTATATATATATATATATATATATATATATATATATATATATATATATA
>BJCO01368389.1:0-11486 GCA_018326465.1 Flaveria floridana | reverse complement strand
AATATCACCCCAAGAAACGGGTGTCCTACATCTCCTACCATATAGCATCTCGTATGGTGGCATGCCAATGCTGGCATGATAACTGTTGTTGTACGAGAATTCTGCTAACGGAAGATGGTCATCCCAACTTCCTCCAAAATCGATCACGCACGCTCGAAACATGTCCTCGAGTGTTTGGATCATCCTCTCAGACTGGTTGTCCATCTGAGGATGATAAGTTGTGTTGATATGTAGCCTCGTTCCCATCACATCATGGAATTTCTTCCAAAATTTGGATGTAAATCGAGTGTCGCGATCAGACACAATAGACACCGGCACACCATGACGAGCTACAATCTCTTTGATAAATAGATCCGCGAGTCTCTCAGAAGAATACGTCTCGCAGATCGGTAGGAAGCAAGCATTCTTTGTCAAGCGATCAACTATCACCCATATAGCATCATACCCTTTCGGGGTACATGGTAGCTTCATAATGGTGATGTGCTCCCACTTCCACTCAGGTATATCCAACGGCTGGATTTTCCCGTACGGCTTCTAGTGTTCCGCCTTCACTTGCACACAAGTAAGGCATTTACTCACATACTCTGCTACGTCACGCTTCATACCCGGCCACTAATGATCTTTCTTCATGTCGTGATACATCTTGGTAGCATCGGGATGAATGGAGTATCGAGTCTTATGAGCCTCATCCATGATCCTCCCACGTGGATCCCCTTATCGAGGAATCCACATTCGTCTGAATCGGGTCCTAACACCAAGAGTGTTCTCACCCAACTCCGTGACTAGACCTCTCATCCTTTCAAAGTTAAGGCGATCTTCCTTCAAAGCCTCGTTTTGAAACTCCTTGACCTGCATCATCACATCAGAGGTCATAATCAATTGATAAGCCTTCACCCGAATCGGCTCGGGTCTCTCCTTTCGGCTAAGGGCATCTGCTACCACGTTGGCCTTACCCGGATGGTAATGGATCTCGCAATCATAATCTTTTATGAGCTCCAACCCTCGCATCTGCCTCATGTTCAGATCTTTTTGCTCGAAGAAGTACTTCAAGCTTTTGTGATCAGTGAAGATGGTGCACTTCGTCCCGTATAAGTAGTGCCGCCAAATCTTCAACGCGAAAACCACCGTAGCTAGTTCTAGATCGTGCGTGGGATAGTTGACTTCGTGAGTTTTCAGCTGTTGGGATGCGTAGGCTATCACCCTTCCACGTTGTATCAATACGCAACCTATCCCTGAATAAGATGCATCCGAATATACCACTAAGTCTTCACTACCTTCGGGTAATGTCAAGACAGAAGCTTGTGTTAATCTCACCTTTAACTCCTCGAAAGCATCCTCCTGTTCTCGACCCCACACGAACTTTACATCCTTGCGAGTCAACTTTGTCAAAGGTGAGGTTATCTTGGAAAAGTCTTGAATAAATCTCTTGCAGTAGCCCGCCAATCCCAAGAAACTACGAATCTCAGATGGCGTCTTTAGAGACATCCATTGCATCACGACCTCAACCTTTGCCGGGTCTACCATAATCCCCTCGGGATTTACCACGTGACCCAAGAACAAAACTTCGCGCAACCAAAAAGCACACTTAGAGAATTTGGCATACAACTATTCTCTCCTAAGTGTCTCCAATACCTCGTGTATGTGCCCGACATGTTCTCCCTCACTTCTTGAATAAATCAGGATATCATCGATAAATACAATCACTAATTTATCTAACATCGGCCAACACACTCGATTCATCAAATCCATAAAAGCAGCTGGCGTGTTGGTTAAACCAAAGGACATAACGAGAAACTCGTAGTGCCCATAACGCGTGCGAAAAGCTGTTTTAGGAATGTCTTGCTCCTTCGCTTTCAATTGATGGTAGCCAGATCAAAGATCTATTCTCGAGAACCAACTGGCACCTTAGAGCTGATCGAACAAGTCATCAATCCTCGGTAATGGATACCGATTCTTCACCGTCAACTTCTTCAATCACGGGAGTCAATACACATCCTCATACTACCCTCCTTTTTCTTCACGAATAAGACCGGAGCACCCCAGGGAGAGATACTCGGTCTAAATTGATTTTACAATCTTTATCATGAAGATTTAATTTTGATTGATAAATTGATTTGTTTAAACCTTCTATCTTTTCTTTAAAAATTTTCTCATCCTTGCTATATTTACAAGCTTGATTTTAAAGTTTGTCAACTTCTAAAATCAAGTGCTCGTTGTGAACTCTATATCTTTGAATACTTTCAATACATGCATTTGTATAAAGATTGGTATATACCTCATCTGTTTCGTCAGTCTTAGCATGTTCTCTTGGTATAGCTTTTAGCATAATCGCCTTCAGAACTTCTTTCTTTACTGCTTCAGTTGTTGGAGTTATCTTAACAACATTGAAAATATTTGAATGAGCATGTGCTGGAGTTTCCTTAACAGCAATAACTTTCTCTTCAGTCATAGCTGGAGTAGTCTCAATAGCTTCTTCTTTGCTTCCTTCCTTTCCATCTTCAATTTTCAATGATTGTGCTGGAGTAGTCTCAACAGCAGATCCATTAGGCACCTATTCATCCTTCTTGATATCCTCTTCAGCAAAAACACCAGCAAGTAAATCTTCAGAAACAAAGTCAGCAAATAAATTTTCCTTAACACTTTCTTCTCATCCTGAATTTCAGCTAACAATGCAGTAGATAACTTAATGTCCAATATCTCCATCTGGTCTAACCAATCATACTCTCTATTGGTCTGAGCAACTAGTGCTTTGTTATTTGAAGAACTTGTCTTATCTCCTTTTAATTCAACCTTGACTGTCACCACTTTCTTGTTACTATCATTTTGGTTTGTCTTTCCTTCAGTACATTCCCTTGCAAAGTGGCCTGGTTTATCACAATTGTAACATCTTAAGTTTTTCATGTCAAACCCAATCTTTCTTGAGTTGCATACACCAAACATTTTCTCCCCGTTGTCCTAGCAAACTTTTAGCCCTGTCTACCACCATTGCCATCTGGTATTTAATGTTGTTTTCTTTAACATCATTAGGATTGACGTACTATAAGTCATCGACAAAGATGTTGGGTGCACTCAGTCTTCCGGCCATAAATGCTTAAGAGCGATTCATAAAAGTTATGAATATAGACAGATGGTCTTCAGTAATTTGGATTGTTTGCTTGGATGAGTTAGAGTTGACAACAAAGGCATGTTGAGTGGGTTAAGAGGACTAACTGTAGGTACTTGGAGAAAGTTGGTTTGGATAAGCAACATGGAAGTGAGGAGTGAATGTCTCTTTGACTGAGGGTTGATAGTGAGTTGATTAAGGTTGTTAACACATTTGAGAGTATCTGACATAGTAATTAGGATTGCTAGCCATCTTGGCATACAGTGTAGAGGTTTCAGCTCCCGTGGTATCCTGATGATTTTTAGCTCTTTGTTTATCACCCATTTCATATGATTTAATTGTGGAGATTAGGTCACTCAGAGAAAAGGTAAACAGAAGTTTTGTTCTCTTGATTCTAGTGTTGTTGTTATTCTAGCTGTATGGTAAAGGATTCAACAACTTCTTGTTAATAGCTATATTTTCCAATGTAATTCATGTGCTCTTCATTTTGGTAATTAGATTAACACATGGTTGAACATATTGAAATCTTGGTTCAACATATCTTTACGGCTTTCCCTCATGTCTTTATTTCCATGATATATTCCTTCATTGCATTCTAAAGAACCTTAGCTACTCTAAACTCTTTGAACTTCTAGTGATTACAGCATATGCTTTGTCATCGAGTTTAAGTTTCTTCATATCCTCTTCGTCCTATAGATATTCAGGCTTAGGTACCAACTCTCCCTTGTCATTGTTATACACAGCAATGTACGGTTCGTACTTGATTAACCGTGAAATCCGGGGTCAGAGTATATGAAATGGTTCTTGAACCTGTAAACCTAATATGGATAGTCATCTTTGCTGAGAAGTCTTGGAGGTTCTGATGTTTATACCAATCTTATTGTCAAGGTTTGGTGTAGTAGTGATGTGCCTCAGATTTGCCATTTTTGAAACTCGGGAGTTAAACTTTCAAAAATTCTTAAAACTTGAAGTTCTTGCGTCAACATTTTTCACATATTAAAAACTTTTACGCGAACTTGTCGAACAAACTTTTTGCGCGGAGACTTTTATAACTGACTTTTACGAAAGGATGAACTTTTCAAGTGAAAGGAATTTTTCTCCAACAAACTTTTGCGAATAGTATACTTCTCGCACAAAACAAGACTTTTCGTATGTGATTAGCTTCTTTTCGCTCGTTTAATTTCATGCAACCTCGAAGTTTCAAACTTCAATTTTACCTTAATTGCTCTAAAACTAAGTGATTAAGCTTCAAATTAGTGATTTAGGTTTAATTTTGATCCTAGTTTTCTCTAATATGACTCAATTAAGCTCAATTTACCAAGTAAAACAGAGAACAAATTGATCTCATGAGGAGAATGTGGAATGTAGTCGCTCATGCTAAGAAGATTTAATAAGTAGAAGACATTATAGAGCTCAAACACAAAATTTAAATAAGATTTAGTGTATTGCTCGCTGATTTGAAACTATTACAATAGAGTATGAAATCAGGAAATGAGATAAGCTTAATAAATTACATCAAAACTAGGTATTTATACTAAACTTTCTAGTTCTCGCGCGAGATGTAAGTTCTCATGCGGATACTTCAACTCGCGCAACTTGATCTTGATCACCTTCATTTCATTTCCCAAGCCTCTAGGTTCAATCTACAAGATGTATTATTTAATTTAATGTATTTTTTCATTGGTTTTCTATTCGATTGTAGTTACATTACTGTATGTTGATTTATTTAGGCCAATGCACTAGTGTAATATAATGTAATCTACTAATAATTCATAGTTTTTATTTTGGTATTGCGCCATCAATATAAATGTATTTTGTAATCTATTCATTCAATTTTATTATGTCATCCTTTGTTTAATTTTTTTTCTCTTTACTTGATAGATTATAACATAATAACAATTAATCACACCTCGAGAGAGTAAAGAGCTAGAGATTAAATTCCAGCCATAGATATATGGTTAGGGACAATAATATAGACAAATAAATTTGGCCAGACAATGGAAATGACACACCCTCAAAATCCACATGTGGGGTTTTTACAGTGAGGCGTGTGAACAAACCAGGATCCCAGTCATTAGTTACTTAGAACGATACTATTTATAACATTTAAAATAAATCAGAGTTTGTAACTTTAAAATAATTGCGTAAGCGTTTTGTAAATAAGTTAAAGCCAAAGTAGTAGAAATGTAATATTGGCAAAACACACGCCAAACCACGTTCAAAAACGAAAATGTAAATAAACCCAAAGTATAATAGTTCATGTTTTCATATGCATCCTCGACCTGTGCGTGCTCCTAGGGCAGCTGTTAAGCTCGACCTCAGAATAGAATACTATAAGAGTCAACACAATGGTTGGTGAGTTCAAGATGTTTGCGTTTAACATAAACAGTAATAGTTGTAAAACATAAGAAGTGTATTGAAATAGATAGTTAGTCTTTATTCATAGGTAATAACTATAGCGATTTCATGATCGACGCTGACATGTGTTTCATTTGTTTGCTTCCCATCACAACCTACTAAGTTGTGATGATGTTTGAGTCTAGGACAATATTGCACCTGTTTGACCTCGAGTCGCACAGGTGGGGCTTGTCAGGACCAGTAGTATTACCCAGCATTTCCTGCAAGCTACAAATATTAACGATCTGAAAGTGTGAGGGCTTTTATGGTATGCTACACTATGTTATACTAACATAACTTATCAATGTAAAGCGTTATCTCCGTAGAAACAGAAGTAAGTGAAAACGATGGGGCATGAACTCACCTTATGCGTAACGAACAATAACAAAGAAACTGACGATGGATGGAAAGAGAACCCTTCAAAGGTTACCTAGAACACGCAAGTACACAAATACATGTACATAGAAATCTTAACAACCCTAATTTCTCAATAAACATGTTGACTCAAGCTATTAAAAAATACTCATTTGACCTAGTTGACCCGTTTGACCAGTTGGTGACATATTAGTTTAAATCCTATTTAATCAAGTGTAGCAATACATCATACATGATAATCATACAAGTAATTCACGTATATCACATCATGGACTCAAGTTCTATCAAGATCATCATACTATATTAGTTTATCATAATCATATCAATCAACAAGGTTCATACCAACCAACATACCCAATAATGATCTATTACAATCCCAAACATGATCCCATAATCGTCAAGCATAATCCATCATCATGTATAGTCAATGAAAACCTAAATTTCCCAAATGATCAATCAAGCATCCATACAACCCAAGTAACACATTCCACCACATTAGACATCATCCATAAGCATTCTAACATGATCCTAACATCATAAACATGCCAAAATCATCACATCCAACGTTCTTTAAAAATAAAGTTTCACTTTTGGAAAAGTAATACCCAAACTAAATCAAACATCCAATTCATTATAAATTCATCAATTTTATACCTAATCACGCTCATATCATTCATCAAAACATGATAATCATCATCAATCATCATAATTCCTAAACATGATATAAAAAGTTTCTACTTATAGTGAGGTATGAGCAATCACTAGATTCCTTAATTTTTCTTGCACAATCCATGTAAACTAACATTAAAGCAATACAACTAACATCATATAATCAACAACAATCATCAATTGCACAATCTCATGATCAAAAGTTACTATTTTGGGTAAGGTATGAACTATGTCATCATAATCATGGATTTCTTGTATAATCTACATAGATTAACATTCATACAACACAAGTAACATCTTAACATCATCAAACCATCATCAATTTCAACTTTTCATTCATAATTTTCTAATTAGGGTTCATAAAGAATAAAAAACCATGAAAAACTTGATAAAACCTACCATTAAACGTGTAGAAATAAAGACTTGAACTTGCTAACACCTTGGAACACTTGAAACTATATCAAATCGACTTGTATGTGTGTGTTCTTGATCAATTTCGAAAGTTATGAGGGTTTGGGGAATGGTTAAGGCAGCAAGGGGGTTTGGGGCTAGGGTTGGGATTTTTTTCAACTTAACAAAATTAGATTTTTTTCATATAAACCCTCTTTTAATCAACTTTTGTAAAAGTTAATCTCTTTAGAAATTTTTTTTAACAATTTTCACTACAAACTACCAATATTATTAATCAATAATTATAATCATAAACATTTTTCAACTAACAAAAAACTCATAAAATATATATAAGACGTTGTCACGTTATCAAGTAAAATTTACAAATAATATTTAAAACTCATAAATCACATAACCATGAACTAATAATCAACATTATTAATTAGATTATTATTTGCTTATCATTGATAATTGTTGTTAAGTCACCAACGTTCAACGACAACTAGTATGTGGTCACGACACGAGTATGCAATACCTAACGGGACTAACGGAGTTTGGTGACAGGAAATTACCGAATGCCACATCATCCCCATGTTGAAAGAATTTTCGAAACGAAAATTGCGTTAAATGGTTGTTTTTGTGTTACATCACTGGTCTACTGCATTGGCACAAGAAAATAGAGTGAGTTACTGGGTGAGTTGTCACATCCTCCCTATGTTTAAAGGAATTTCGTCCCGAAATTTAATTATTACCTTCTCCGGTTGTCGTTGTTGTTTCAAACAAATGAGGATACTTGAGCTTCATCTGATCCTTACATTCCCAAGTGAACTCCGATTCGCGTCTTGAGTTCCAGCGGACCTTGACAATAAGGATCTTGCTCTGCTTCAAGGTCTTGACCTCTCGGTCCATTACTTCCACTGCATCTTTGATGAATCGCAATTGTTCATCTACTTGTACTTCCTCGAGCAGTACAATCAAGGTCTCGTTAGATAAGCACTTCTTCAGATTCGAGACATGGAAAACATCATGAATTCCACTCAACAAGTCAGGTAGTCTTAATCGGTATGCCACCGGGCCGATTATTTCCAATATCATGAATGGTCCAACATATCACGGGTTTAGCTTGCCTCTCTTGCCGAATCGGATCACACCTTTCCATGGTGAAACCTTCAACAAAATTTTATCTCCAACTTGAAACTCTAAAGGTTTTCTTCGCTTCTCAGCATAGATTTTTTTGTCTATTTCGGGCTGAGGCCATACAGTTTCATATATGCACTATCTTCTCAGTAGTCTCATGTAACAATTCGGGGCCAGTCAATTGACTATCACCAACTTCTGTCCAACAAACTGGTGATCTACATTTTTGCCCATACAGCGCCTTAAATGGTGTTGCCTTAATACTAGTGTGATAACTGTTGTTGTACGAAAACTCCACCAATGATAGATGAACCTCATAATTATTCCTGAAATCTATCACACAAGCACGCAACATGTCCTCCAAGGTTTGAATAGTACGCTCGCTTTGCCCATCGGTCTCCGGATGATAGGCAGTGCTCATATCCAAACGCGTACCCAAAGATTTCTGTAACGACTGCCAGAAATACGATGTAAAACGAGCATCACGATCAGAAATAATCGAGATTGGTACTCCATTCCGAGAGACCACTTCCTTCAAGTAGATCCAAGTTAACTTATCCATCATATCTGTTTCCTTGATTGCCAAGAAGTGAGCAGACTTAGCTAATCGATCCACGATCACCCATATCGTGTCACAACCAGTAGGACTCCTGGGTAACTTAGTAATGAAATCCATAAAAATTTGTTCCCACTTCTACAAAGGAATCTCAAGTTGTTGCAGTAACCCAGATGGCTTCTGATATTCCACTTTAACCTTAGAACAGGTCAAACACTTGCTCACGTATGTAGCTACGTCTGCTTCATATTAGGCCATCAATAGTGTGCCTTCAGATCATGATACATTTTGTTAGAACCAGAGTGTATAGAATATCTAGACTTATGTGCTTCACTCATAACCAAGTCTCTCAGATTTCCATGTAAAGGCACCCACAGCCTATCCATGAAGTAACGAATTCAATTGGATTTCACTTCCAACTATTTGTCCATCCCACGTAAGGATTCAGATCCAATGTTTTCCACTTTCAAAGCTTTCGTCTGAGCTTCCTTGATTTGTTCAGGAAAGTGAGTGCTAATCGTAAGCTGCAAAGCTCGTACTCATCAGGGTTTGACTATCTCCTTTCTGCTCAAGGCATCAGCGACTAAATTCGCCTTCCCTGGGTGATACTTAATAGCAGAGTCGTAATTGATTAACAAATCCACCCAGCGTCGCTGCCTCATGTTCAGCTTATTTTGATCAAAGATATGCTGAAGACTCTTATGATTGGCGTAAATAGTGCATTTGGTACCGTACAAGTAATTTCTCTAGATCTTCAAGGCAAAAACCACTACACCCAGCTCTAAGTCAAGAGTTGTGTAGTTCTTCTCGAATACTTTCAGTTGCCTCGAGGCATATGTTATCACCTTGTCATGTTGCATCAAGACACAACCGAGTCCTTGGATAGAAGCATCACAGTAAACGACAAAATCATCACTTCCTTCTTATAATACTAATTTCGGTGCGCTAAAAAGATTTTCTTTCAGTTACTGGAAAGCTTCTTCATCATTCTCTCCCCATCTAAACGTAATACCTTTATGAGTCAAGGCAGTGAGAGGTTGAGTGATTTTTGAAAATCCCTTAATGAAGCATCGATAGTATCCTGCCAGTCCAAGGAATTGACGTATCTCACTAGGCGTTTTAGGAACCAACCATTTCTTAATTGCTTCCACCTTCGCATGATCTACATGGATTCCTTTCTCATTCACAATATGACCCAGAAATCACACCTCTCGTATCTAGAAATCACACTTAGAGAATTTAGCGTATAATTGTTCTCTTTTCAATAGTTCTAAGATCAACCGTAGGTGCTCTTCATGTTCCTCATTGGTCTTGGAATAGATCAATATGTCATTGATAAACACAATAACAAATTGATTAAGGTAGGGTTTGCACCCACGGTTCATGAGATCCATGAACACTGCTGGTGCATTAGTCAACCCAAATGGGATGACCAAGAATTCGTAATGGCGATAGCGAGTCCTAAATGTTGTCTTTGAGATGTCTTCTTCTCGGACTCTCAACTGATGACAACCAGACCTTAAATCAATCTTAGAATAGTAACTAGATCCCTGAAGTTGATCAAACAGATCATCAATACGTGGTAACGGGTACCGGTTCTTGACTGTGACCTTGTTCAACTCCCTATAGTCAATGCACATCCGAAATGTGCTCTCCTTCTTCTTAACAAACAAGACAGGGGATCTCCAGGGTGATGAGCTAGGTCATATATAGCCCTTATACAATAGCTCTTGAAGTCGTGCTGACGATTCCTGTAACTCATTCGGTGCCAATCGATAAGGTGCTCTAGCGATTGGGGCTATACCGGGAGTCAACTCAATCTGGAATTCCACATGGCAATGAGGGGGTAGTCCAGGAAAATCCACTAGAAATACCTCTGGAAAGTCACAAACCACTGCAATGCTCTCTATCTTATTCTCCTCTTGTTGTTTGTCAGTTACAAGGGCTAGTATGGCTAAGTGACCCTTACGTAGCCACTTCTGCACCTTCATGAATGAGATGATACCTATCATAGCACCATTCTTCTTGCCTTTAACTGAAATAAGTTCTCAATCCTTGAGATGAATACGAATGACCTTCTCATGACAAATGACCTCCGCCTGCTTCTCGGACAGCCAATCCATGCCCACGATCAAATTGAAACTCCTAAGTGTAACAGGCATAAGATTGATATCAAAGGTATGACCAGCAAGTTCTATCTTGCAACCCTTAACGATATGTGTAACAAAGTTTTGCTTACCATCAGCTTATTCTACAGTGTACTTAGACTCCAACATAGAAGTCATAGCACTTAAGAAACTACTAAACTTAGTAGAGATAAAACTCCTATTGGCTCAAGTGTCAAATAGTGTTGGACCAAAAGAACCAATAAGCCAAGATCAGGAAAACCTCTAAGTCCCACATGCTAATGCAACAACTGCTGAAGACTCCCATCAGCTGTTCTGACAAAGTCTGAAGAACAAAGTATGAAGATCAAAGAACTGAAGAACAACAGCTGAAGACTCCAAAGTACTGAAGACCAAGTACTGAAGTCTGAAGTACTGATCATACAAGTACTGAAGACTTCAAGTACTGAAGACCAAGTACTGAAGAATCAAAAGCTGAAGAACTGAAGAACTGAAGACCTTCTACTGAAGCACAAAGTCTGAAGAACAAAGTATGAAGATCAAAGAACTGAAGAACAACAGCTGAAGACTCCAAAGTACTGAAGACCAAGTACTGAAGTCTGAAGTACTGATCATACAAGTACTGAAGACTTCAATTACTGAAGACAAGTACTGAAGAATCAAAAGCTGAAGAACTGAAGACCTGAAGACCTTCTACTGAAGCACAAAGTCTGAAGACAAAGACTGAAGACAA
>BJCO01368388.1:0-12161 GCA_018326465.1 Flaveria floridana | reverse complement strand
GTGGCTAATCACAACTGGCCACTGTAATTAGGGACTTACTATACTTGACATAAACTGAGCTATTACCTTGAATGACCGTGTTAGTGTTTGAATCTTATATTGATTAGAGAATGGATGGAGGTAGATCATCTAAGGCTTGTAGGGGTGGAGCACAGGGAGGATGTGGTGCTAAACCACGTGTTACGAGGAATAGGGCTAGGGCTACCGAGAGGACACGTGAGGAGCCCGAGATGCAACACCAGGAAGGTGGTGATGAGAGCGCGAACTTGAGAGCCTCGGTGAAAGAGGCAGTAGTAGAAGAGTCCATCAAGTTATGCAGACGGTTCTGCGGTCTGTAGTGACCAAAGTGTTTAAAGCTGTTAGGGAAGGTGAAAGGAAGGAGAGGAATAGGTCCTCGGGAATGAGAGAGCAACCGGAGACCGAGACGGTTATCCCTACTGATGATGAAGAGGAGGAAGAAGAGCCTGTGCCTGAGGCAGCATGAGGCTATAATTATAGGGCATTCCAAAGGTGCAAGCCCCCTACCTTTGATGGTAATGGCACTGCTGCTACTGCTTACCGATAGGTGAGGGAGATGGAGGCTTTCCTCGAGATAAGCGAGTGCCGGGAGGACCAGAAGGTGAAGTTTACTACCCACTCGTTTGTGGAATCGGCCTTATGCTGGTGGGAAAACATTGTCCAGGCTGAGGGTACCAGGGCAATCAGGAGAATGAGGTGGAGCGAACTGAAGAGGCTGGTAATCGAGGAGTTTTGTCCTCACCGTGAATTGGAAAAGATCGAGAGAGAGTTCTTGCAGCTGGTGGCGGGAACGATGACACAGCAGCAATACACCACTAAATTCAACGAGATCGCAAGACTGGAGCTAGATCAGGTGATGCCTGTGTCATGAAAGATCAAGAGGTATATTCAAGGACTACTAACAGACATCCGCATACATTTGATCACTGCCTGACTAGGTACATTCAGATTTGTGGTCAACTTAGCTGGGAGATTGTACGACAAGCGAGAGGTGATGACGATAATGGACGAAGAGGAGGAGCGGGGCTATGTCAAGAATACGAATAGAAGGTGAGATAGTGATGGTAGAATGGTGGCTGAAGGTAAGGCGATAAGGGTCGATGATCGAAAGTGGACAACAAGGAAGGATGAGGTATGCAAGAAGTGTGGTAGAGGCCACGAAGGAGAGTGCAAGTAGGGACTGAACATTTGCTTCCAGTGTGGAAAGGAGGGCCACAAGGTGAGAGATTTTCAGATGGCTAGTGCTATGACTGTGGCGAGACTGGACACATGAGCAGAGACCGCAAGAAGTCGAGGGCAGGAAGCTCTGCTGCGAGGAAAGAGAAAGGAGGGTGAAGGCTAGAGCCTTTGCTATTACCGGGAGGAGGCTAGCTCAGACTTTGAGGTAACATTAGGTACGTTTTTGAAAATTTAGATTTGTGCATATATACTTTGATTGTGGTGCTAGTAGTAGTTTTTGTTTCTACTACCTTCGGTGATATTGTATGTTAGGAGTAGGAAGATCTATGAGCACTTCGATGTAGGAATTTCCATTAGTAAGTCCACCAAGTTAGCTAATGCCCTAGAGGATTGCGTGATAAAATTGAGAGAGAGTGCTTGTTCCTGCTAGACTGTTCAGGACAGACGTAGGTGGATAGACATGCATCCCTGGGCGAATTGATCTGTAATCTATGAGGCAAACTCCGAGTGTTGCAAGAAGATGGATTGACCAACCGTGCCCAATAAGAGTTCGGTTCCGACCTATGACAATGGATTATGATGAAGGCTTCACTAGGAAATTGAATCGTTCGATTTGGAAATCGAGTAAAGCTAACACTAGAGTATAGAGGGTCATTTCCAATTGCTTCTTAGGTAGGAGAAGTGACACATCGACTGGAGCTACTCGATGAGTTAAGTGGACTTCATTTGATGTTCCATGTATCTCGTTAAGTAAGTGCTCAACCGATGAGGATATGATCGTGCCATTAGAGAACAATAAGATGGACAAAGAATCAATCACGAGAAGCAACTTGTGGTTGTTTCTGATAGAAAAAAGAGAGGGTCTAAGGAGAATGGTGGTTTTACTAGTACAAGTGCAGTGGAGCCCAAAGGGAACTAAGTTTACGTGTAAGAACAAGGAAGAGGTGAGACAATGTCACCTGTAGCTGTTCGAGAAGTGACAGGTTTCGGGGACGAAACCTATATAAGGGGGTGGACTTGTAACACCCCGAATTTTAATTAAAAGAAGAGGAAGGAAAAGTGAATAGAAAGAAAAGAAAATAGACACAAGTGGAAGGGGGTAAAGTGTACAAAGTATAAAAGTCTAATATTTTATATTAAAATGGGTATGGCCGCCCACATTAAAGCAGAAAACTTCTTTTGCTATTGGTTGAAGAAGAAGAAGAAGAAAAGCTCTCGGTTTTTAGAAAAAGAAAGGGAGAAGAAGCTTCGAAGGTAAGTTTTCTTGAGTTTATGTTCGGTTTTAACCGAATTCATGAGCGGTTGACTGAATTCTTGATGTTTTAGAGTTGGTTTTCGAGAACTTGAAGTTGAATTTGCTAGTGAAAGTGCTTAGCTTGAAGATTTGCTTCAAGGTGAGTTTCTAGAACCCCTTTTTACTGATTTTGAAGTGCTTGGGGCTATTATGCATACTAAACAAAATATTTTAAAAGTAACCATGAGTTTATAGCTTTATGTTTGAAAATAATATGTGTATGTATGTTTAGAGTTGGATTATGGTCAAGAAATAGATGTTAGAATGTTTAAGAGCCTTAGTATGTTATATCTGTGCTTGGGAGGTGTTAGAAATAATTCAAAATGGACCCATGCGCCCAATATGATTGGCCATGCGCCTAAGTGTTGGCCATGCGCCCGAGTGGGCCATGCACCTAAACAGTGTTCCCAAATAGTGCTTATGCGCCCAGACTGTTTTACACTTAGAATTTTTATCTCATGCGCCTGAAAAGTCCCATGCACGCATTTTGGACTTAGGATTTTCTAAAGTGGTTTTAAGAGGTAGAATGGAAAGATAGGCCCTGTTATGATGTTGTGGCTTATGCTTGATGTGTGCATGGTGATTTGATGAAATTTATGATGTGTATGTGTGTGAGTGATATGTTATCTTTCTTCGTTAAACGGTTTTCAAAAACGTATGTATTATGATATGTAATATGATATGTACGACTTTACGTGGTAGGATGTATGAATGAACGAATAAAGTGAATGAATGAATAAACGTAAAGTATTATGTAACGAAGTGCAAGATAATGATAAAATATGAAACGAACGAATATGATAGAGTACGAAACGAACGAACACATGAGATTACAAATGGTGAGTATGGAAGTGACGGATGATGAGATCCGTGTCACGTACCACGATACTGTGTCTGTCTTCGGACATGAGTCGGGGATTGTTTATCAGGCCCCAGCACAGTATCAGTCTTCGGACATAAGTCGGGGGTATTGCATGAGATGAGATAATGAGGTGAACGACTTTATGTTGCAACAGACTCGGATAAAGTTCAATCACTGAGATTGACAATGAGGTGAGCGACCCTGTTGTCGCAATAGACTCGGATAGAGTTCAATCCCTGTGATTGACTCGAAGGGGTTCTTTGTCGCGTATCCCGATTCTGTGTCAGTTTTCGAACACTAGTCGGGGGTTTGTTTACAGGCCCCGGCACAACATCAGCTTTCGAGCATGAGTCGGGGATATTGCATGAGACAAGATTCGAGTAATGATGAGTAATGAGCGGATGAATGAATGAATGAACGAATGATGATTAAGATAATAATAATAATTATTATCAATATGTATGTATGATGTATGACAATTGATGAACATAAAGTATGAAAAGAAAGTAAGAGAAAAGAAAGTAAAAGATAGTGATAAGTATGAACGATAATATGAATACAAAAGTAAATAAAAGAATGAAACAATGAAAGAACGAAACAAATGAAGAACACGGATTGAGTGTACGTATGTTGTATGACCACGGATGAATGTTAAGACTAGTTTTTAAAGGAAATAAAGTATTTTATTATAAAAACTAGAACGCACTCAGCGTCGCTAACTTTTTGTATGCATGATAGTTGGCAGGTATTTTGTTGATGCTGAGGAGTTGCAGGCATGGATGCATAAGCTACTGGGAGCGTTTTGAGGCTGGCATCCATATTTTGACATGTCATTGTATTTTGAGATGAAAACAAATTTTGTAATGTAATGGAATGACATGTTTTTAATTATTAATGAAAGTTTTAATTTCCGCTGCAAAGGTAATGTTTGTTTTTAAAATGTTTTATGTGCAATGAATGACCAACTATGAGGTGCCCGGGAACGAGGCCTTACACCTCGCGGTATAACACAACATGTGGATTTTGAAGGTGTGAAACTAGTTATGTGAATTTATATTGTGCTTACTCTTTTCTTAACTGTTTGCCATGGATGTATCAGTTTGATGCAATAGTCAATATTAATATGTTTTGAATCTTGAAGAATGCTACATTTATGAACTCACAAGCTTTATGATAAGTCCTAAATGTTTTCTATTTTATGGATACACATCCTAGGTGCCAAAAGATTGCAGAAATTGGAGATTACGGGCTAATTTACTAGTAAATAGAGGTCTAGAGCGCTACTGAAGATTCCGATCTCTAACATAGTTAAACTGATGTAATGGTATTATCTAGCATGACTAATAAAATGTATATTTTGATGTATAATCAAAGTTAGACTTCTACTGTGAACTCCATTTTTACTATGTGTTCTGTATTTTTGATGCATAACGCTCCCTTGGATAGCCCGAGAGGTGGGTGTTACATGCATGCAGGGGCTTGCCTGCTTTTTGGTACCAAGACTAAGTGGCCTCCTTCTTTATATATGCTATATTTGTTCTTGAGAATCAACTGACCCATAGGTTTATAAACGTCCTTGTAACAAAGTTTGATGACCCCTAAACACAATTTTTTTATATATGTTAGCCAATTAGAAACTAGATTATATAACATACTAAATCAAAATAAGAAAAATCAAAATAAGCAAAATCAATAAACCCAATTACTCATCTATCTAATTATCCAGTTTCACTAAACATTTTGAATCGATAATTTCGAAACCGAAATTATTCGTTGGTCCCTTTTGACTATCAACCACGCTCCTCCAATTCGGGCATTCGTCTAGCTACAATAAGAAAAACCATGACCTGTACCTAGTTATCCCACCCACATAACGCCTAATCCACTAACGAATGAGAAGTAAATTCCACCTTTTGGTTGTTTTGATAAACACTGATATTAAGTACAACAACCATCTTTCCAACCCATCATTCCTATTTCTCAATGATATTCCACGATTAATACAATTGGCTGAATACCATGAAATAATTTCATAAAAGTTCATTGAGATCTTCTTTTTATAAAGGAAATCAACTTCAATTCTTGATAATCCACATCACTCCTACTTCTATTGTAACAAAAGATTCCTTTTTATGCGGAAAAGGCCCGCATCAATCATTATGAATTTACGTATAGACAATTCCTCAATATCTTGTTTATTTGCAACAAAATATTTTCTTTGTAGGTCGGTAGATAAAACATGCTTTTTGGGGGAAAGATACTATTTCAGCAATGAGTCATAAGTATCTAACATATTCATACCTAAGGCTTTTCCACACAGTGGTTACAAAACATATAAGTTGAATGAACAACTTTATCATTTCCATCAGAAGTCAAAGGTTTGCACCTCTATAACGCCACAGATTACAATACATGGTTGCTTCCTCCTTAGAATCCTCTTTATCATTCTCATTATAGACTATGACCACCTCCGTTTCTAGAGAAACTTTTAGTCATTTCCTTATCTTCACCCTTTCCTTTCTTTTTGGTCATACTTCCTTTCTCAGCTTTATTCCTTATTTTAGACTTTTCTCTTTATCTTCCTTCAAGACTTCCATCACTACAAAGGGTAGTACTTTTTCCATCATCTGATAGATTTCATTAGCAATTGATTCATTTATAGTTGGCTCCAACCTAGTTATATCTTCACTACTCTAGTTACTACAAATTTTAAGCTTACTACAAAGCTGCCTTAACAAATTTAGCCTTAATTCTATGAACACATGATCAGGCAATGCGTCCATCATGAGCACCACCGCCGGTTGCCTTAGCAGATTTCATTCCAGCCGTAATCTTATCTTTACTATAAGCTTCGAGATAGTGACATTCTCATTCAAGATAGTAGTTTAGATCATGACAGGTATTGTAAGTTTTTAATTATAATGGCCTACTGTAATTAACTACTTGACTTACTTTTAATGTCCTAAACATTCTTGTAGAGACCTAATCGAATAGGTTGATGTATCAACAAAGACATGTTTGAGATGTATGTTTGCATTACATAGAGTGTTCGGACAAGAACTAAGTACTGAGCTGATGCCCACGAGTACTAGTTCTTGGCTGGGCTTAAGTCTTATGGTCTTATGAATGTGTTATGTAAACATATATAAATTGTAATTAGAACAGACTAGGTAGTAGTTATAGTTTACGATTCACATCTTTTATTATTCGATGTACTCTAGTTGATACCTACACAATATGATCATCTATGGTAGAAGAATATAAGTATTCTATATGTGATTATGTTGTTTATTATGCTTTACTTGAACCATATGTTATTTGTATTCCTACATATATTTCTATGATATTGATAATAAGCAGTGTGCACTAACTCATGCTACCTCTATAAGTGCAACTGGTGTTCTAGTTGGTACTACACTTTTCTCCATTATTTATATAGGTTAAAAAATGGATTAATCATAGTTTGGAAGAATTCCAAACAAGATTGGTATCTCTGTCAACTGTCCAGTCATAAAATTAGCCAATTGTTCTAGTTCATAATAGCAAAGCATTGGAAGAGAACTTAGCGTCATTTACGGTGTTTATTAATAACTATAATGCATTTATGGCTGGACATCTAACTTTATCTGACATGATGTATATGATCTAAGTCAAATTAATCCTGATGTTATGGAAGAGATGCATATCACTTGGCATATAGCAATGGCTGTTTTCATAGCAAAAACTTCATTAAGATAACATGATGAATAGGATTGGAGACAATAGTAACAAGAAGTTTGTTTGAATAAGTCTAAGCTAAGGTGCTATAACTATAATGAACATGACCATTTTGCTAAGGAATATATAAAGCCAAAGGTGACCAATGATGACAAGCATGATAAAGGAAATGAAGCTAGCTCATCCACCTTTAAAGCGCTAGTGAGTCAACAAGATGTTGCATATGACTGGGCTGATCAAGTTCAAGGTTTAGTTTATAAACTTATATTTTAACTCTGAGTAGGGTAAATCTCAGAAGGCTTTCAAATCTAAATAGATGCTAAAAAGAAAGATGTAGCAAAAATGAAGTTGCTTTTAAGTAATATAGAATGTTATTATCGATATGCTAAAACAAAATCACTGAACTTATAATCAATTTAATAATACATTAAATGAGCTTTTATTAGCTAAGATTCTTGTTGATAAGTTTAAATTGTTAAGTAATGTAGTTGAGGATATGCTTAAAGCTAAACTACATGGGAAATTCAAAGGGGATTTGGGTTATAAGAGTACACCTCTTCCATTCTACCAAAATTTAGATGTACTCCATTAACCATGGATGAAATTACAAAAGAAGCAAATATGGTATATGGAAAAGGTGAAGGAATGTGTAAATCTTCAGATAAAGGAAAGTTAGTATCCTTTACCATTGATCTAGTGGTAAAATAACCTTACTAACCAATCTACTTCATGTGCAGACCAAGTAGATGTTGGAGACTGTGACAATTGCAACGATGTGTGTGAGACAAATCTCGTGAACAAAACATTTTCTTTTTCAAATAAGACGTTTAAGACTAAAAGTGATTTATTTGGTAATGTCCCAAACATTAATTATCATAGTTTGAGTTCTTTTTTTTTTGAAACAAAATTTCTTATGTTGCCGAATATTAACAACCTGTGACTAATAGTAAGAAAATTATTTTTAGAGTTCCCTTTTTCAAATGAGTTTATGTATAAGTTAGCTAAACATGTGACTAATAGTGAGAAAATGATTTTAAATACTATAACATGGATTTATTTAAATCAAAGGAACAAAGTTTTTTTGTTGATCAACCTAAGGTTGTTAGTCATATGATTATTGCTTCTAAAAAGAATCAATAGCAAGTAGGAGTACGTCTCACACATTCATAAAAAACTAACAATAAATGTAAGAACCATAACCGGTGTTCACTGAGTATTGCAAGTACTCTATATCTCATACGAGAATCTATTATTATCATTAATCGCAATCGTTATCTTATCGGTCAACTTTTTAGGCCACGTTCATAGTGCAAAGAAACAAACATGTTATAACTTCGTCAATTCCGGTCATTTTGCATGAAATGGAAGGAATCACTCCTACATATCACATTGTCAAAAGAATCCAAAAGTTATACCCCTGAAGGTTGAAATAACCAGGGCAATGAGGAATTCTTGTTCCTAAGGTTAAGCATTCGAATGGCTGCTAGAATGTAGTTAAGAACAAATGAAAGGCTTTTAGAAAACATAAATAAAATAATTTGAAACAAAAGGTAAAATCCAATGTTGCACTTACAAATGTAACAAAAACTTTTGCTAAACAATTATCAATTTGGAAAGTTAAGCCTTGACTGAATGCATCTCCTACTACTTGAAAAGCGATATCTAGTTACAAGAAGTATCCAATATTGATGCATAAGGAATACCCAAGACTGTAATGACTTGTGTACCCATTTCTAATAAATCTCCTAACATGTGCAGGGACAACCAATAAGGTCTATTAACAACCATTAGGAATGTTAATAGTGGTCGTTCCAGACACATGACAGGGGACATCTCTCTGCTACACGACTTGAAGTTATTCAACGAAGGGTATGCGTGACAAGACTGATTTTGGGCATGGAATTTTTTTTAAGAAACCTAAATAGGCCACACAATAAACATTATATTTGATCTATTCATGAGAGCCCATGAAATTGGTCAAACACAATTGTAGTTATAATCATATACACACACCTTAATGGACTTTAGCCCATCAAACCCTAAATGGGCTATTATGTGATACTGCTAAATAGCTTGACCCACAAGACATTAACGGGCCATTGGGCCATGATATGAATATGAATTACGTTCTTCGACATTAGTAGGCATTGAGCCCGATACCTTAGCGGGCTTAATGAATGCCCCGATCCCGGGACGCTTACAGTTGGTCATTCATAGCATAAAACATTTAAAAAATGACATTTGCAACGGAATTTAAACTTTTCATTAATAATTAAAATTGTATGAAATCATCGCATTGTTATGTTTACATTTCAAAAATTATATTAACACAATGACATTCCTAAAAATTGTGGATGCCAGAGTCGAATCATTTTAAGTAGCTTATGCATATATGCCTGCACCTCCTTAGCATCAATAATCACCTGCCAACTATTATGAATACAAAAAGTCAACGAGCTAAGTGAGTTCTAGTTTTATAATCAAATACATTACTTCGTTAAAAACACTTCATTTACATCATACGTGATTATACATATACATACATCTTGATAATAATTATTTATTGTCTTTTCATGATCATTCATCATCGTTCATCATCATTTATCATCATCATCATCATTCATCATCATTTATCTTCATTTGTTTTCGTACTTTCATTCATTAACATCATTAATCTTTATATAGATCCTGCTATATGCTAAACCCCCACGTCATGCAAAAGCTGGTACTGTGCCAAGGTTTATAAATAAACCCCCTCATCATGCTCAAAACTGACATAGTACCGGAGTAAGCGGCGAGGATCCCATCACATATTGGTCAATCTCAAGGATTGGAACCCTGCGCGCATTCTCAAGGGTTAGCTAAATCACACACAGTTAAGCAAACAACTACCTTGTTGAGTTGTGAACCTCCATTCATTTTGCTTGCAAGACTTTCGTTGATTCATTATGTTCCACTTTTCATCATCGTTATTTCACTTTCATTACATAATACTTATTCTTAATTAGTATATATCACATCAAGTAGGAAAAATAATGAAAATGAATTCACCCATAATCCATGCATTCGCATTCTCATCAAAATGAATAACAAACAATAACATCCGACCCTCCACAGGATAGCGCGGGTTCGGCGGCGGCAGCCCCTGACAGTGGGGTTCTATGTAACACCTGGAAATTTTGTCAATATACAAGAAAGAAAAATAATAAGAAAGGAAAAGGAAAAGTATCTAGATAAAAAAGAAATAGAATAAAGAGGAGGGGTTAAAGTGTAAAAAGTACAAAAGTTAAAATATTTTATTATATTATGGGTATGGCAGCCCATAATAAGCTTTCACATCCTATTTTTCGACTGAAAGAAGAAAGAAAGAAGAATAGATGTCTTTCTCTTGTTTTTTCATGAAAAAGAAGTTGAATTCGTGAATTGGTAAGTGTTTTTTGTGTTTTTGGTTCGGTTTTATGGATTTTCAACCATGAAACTGATTTCTACATGTTCTTATGTGTGTACATGTATTCGGGTATGTGTTTTTGACATGTTTGAGGTGTTAGAGCTTTTTAAAAAGTTCAAGTTGGAGAGTTTGAGCTTGGGAGCAGCCTAGGTGAGTTCTAGACCCTATCTTTTACATGTTTTCAACGTCTTTTTGGGCAGAAAATATATTACAAATGATTTTATAATTTTTATATGTGTAAGCGTATGTAATTATGCATGTATAGTGGTGATTTATGGTTGTTTATGTGGTGTGCATGTTAGAGTGATAGTAATAAGCTTAGAATAGAATGACATGATTGTTTGCGACTGAAAACATTTGGGAAACATGTTAAATAGAAGGTTCATGCGCCTACATAAGGCCCATGTGCCGGAAAATGCCTTAGCAAGATTTAAGTGTTGCTCATGCGCCCAAACAGGGCCCATGCACCTAGCATTTTTCTTTAGAATATTTTAAGTACGGTCATGCGCCCATACAGGGCCCATGCGCCTGAAAATGTGCCTTAGGAAGTTAAGTACAGGATGATGCGCCCCAATAGTACCCATGCGCCCCAATAGTACCCATGCGCCCCAATAGTACCCATGCGCCCAATCCTCAGGCGTCTAAGTGTGAAGCTCATGCGCCTGAATAGTTTATGAGCCCAAGACTTGGTAGGAAAAAGGGTTAAGTGTAAGGTCATGCGCCTGAATAGTGCTGATGCGCCTAAGCAGGGCTCATGCGCTTGCATAGTGCTCATGCGCCAAGAACACGTTGAAATTTTCTGAAATTTCGTGAAAAATAGAATGATTAGGGTTTCACCCTATTTTGACTTTAGGGTTTTTAATTGTTACTATTATGCATAATTATGAGCTGTTCTTATGTTCCATAATAATTATTATTGTGTGACTTTACGTGATGTGTTTATGATTGTATACGTAAAATATTATCATTAATAAAAGTGAAATATTAATGATAAAGAAAGTGGAACATAAAGGAATGAATGAAAGTCTTGCAAGCAAATGAAAAGGAGGTGCACGACCATGTTGTCGTTAGCTCAACTGTATGTGGTTTAGCTAACCCGAAGGATGCATGCAGGGTCAGTCATTGAGACTGACAGGGACCCTTGTAGCATACCGTAGGTGACTGGGTCAACTTAGTGCACAATGTTCATGGTCTATTTATAGACCACAGGCCCACCATCAGCATGGTGCACAATGTTCGGGGTATTGCACATTGGTTCGTAAGAAAGTGAAAGATAATGATAAAAGTACGAAATGAACGAATGCGTACAATAAAGGAATGAAAGAAAGTATTACTTTATGTATGTAACCTTTCGTATTTGCGTTAATTAAAAGTTAACATCGTTCATTCTTGTAAGGACCATTGTTGTCAACTATGAAACTTATGGGTTATTTATACTTATTTCATAGTTTGTCTTTTTAATTTGAGAGTAATAATTTAACTATTGAATTGGTAATAATAATAATAATAATAATAATGATGATGATGATGATGATGATGATAATAATGATAATAATAATAATATTACAATAGTAGTAGTAGTAATAATAATAATAATAATAATAATAATAATAATAATAATAATAATAATAATAATAATAATA
>BJCO01368387.1:0-12318 GCA_018326465.1 Flaveria floridana | reverse complement strand
GTGATATGGTGTTTTATGCTAAGGTGGTGGGATTTTTGGACTGAATTGGCAAACATGTCCAAACCACAGGAACTAAAATAGCAATTTATTTAAAGGGGATATATTAAATGGGGTTTAAAAAATAGAAAAATAAAACATATATGTAAAATGACCAATATACCCTTCATTTAACGGAGAATGTTGGATGGAGTTAACGAACTGGATGAATATGACAAGATTTGTAAACCACAGGGACCCAGATGCGAAAAAATAAACTATTGGATGAAAATGGCAATTTTCACTAAACCACAGGGACGAAAATGACAATTTACTCAAAAAATAATGATAAACTTTGAAGTATGGCCACTGCTTAATCATTTTAGTTGGTTGTTTTATCTTTTATGAAGTCATAACCTGTTGGTCAAGTTTGAAACCTAGTCATAGATGTGTAGATAATTTCTTACGATTATTGGAACTTACAAATTATATTTCCCTAGAATATATACCGTAAATATATGATTTCTTTTTAAAGAAAACAAAAAAAAATAATAATAATAATTCACAATTTTTCTAGGGAAGAATATGAGAAGTTTTGAAGTGATTTTTATTAAAGGCATGACAAGTATGAGGTACATTTAACTCTTCATTCTCCTGTTATCTGTTTCTTAAATTTTATTAATAAGAGCAGAAATTTAATGTTTTGAACTAGACATGTATAGTAATGTGGATCAGTATACCTCTATGCTGGAAATTGCTTATATAGAGAATAATAATACCTTGCAAATTATTAACAATTTGGTTAAAAGTCATTTGTTGGCTAGACTCTCAACCTGCACCCTGCACCGCTTTCTTCGACTAAGTGGGTCAAGTTAGTTTAAACTATAACTCCGTATGAGCCCTTTGGCATGTTGGCTCTCCATTTCGAGAGCCATTAACGATTTTTGTGTATGATATTTGTTCCTCTTTGCAGAAAGAGCTGAAAAAGAAAAATATATGTCAAAAGAAACCATTTTTCAAATAGAGAAATCATGATAGTATAAACCTCTGCTTACATATCAACTCATGGGGATGAGCAAAGTCATAATCGTTACGCCGTCTTCTTATGCAGATAAGTATTAATATCAACACCAATAATAACACGACACCACATGATATCCCGACTGCAATTTTGCTTCCATTTGATAGCCCACCGCTGAAAAAGGGGCAGTCGGGTAAAGAAGGTACACCACATAACCCTTTGTTACCTGAAAGGCTGTATAATGAATTGAATATATTATCAAACTATGTTAAAAAACAATGTATTACACGACTTGATTTGTGACACATGGTAGCATAAGTTATTTATTAAAGTTTAGATGTGTCAAACAACAACTAATTGCAGATAAATTTTGAAAAGCAGGAATTAAAAAGGTAATAACAATTGTTAAAGAGGTGAAATATGACATACTCAATAGCTCCACCATGGACACCAATTGAGTAAATCTCTTCTGGCACTTGTCCTTCCAGTTTGTTACCATTTAAGAGACTGCAAAGCGCGTGATATAAAAGCATAAATAGATCGCCTCGTACACTTTAAAAGTTAAATTTTTTAAAGTGAAACAATAGCCAATGATTGGCTAAAAAAAGGATAACATATTAGTTCTGAAAAGATGTCTAAAGCAACAAAAAGGTTATGTGGATAAGGGGTATTGTATAGCTTACACAAGTTGTAGATTTGAAGAACTTAAACTATATGGTATGGACCCAGAAATCTGATTGTTTGATAAATCCCTGCATCATTTGTTAACATAGCGAGACATCGTCATCATAGATATTAGATTGAAAAGATGATATAACCATAGAAATCTAGTGCTCATAGTGGGCAAGCATTAGGAAAATATAAAAGTAAGCTAATAGGATTTTTGTTTTTGACCCCGCCCTTTTCTAGACCCCGTGTAAAGCATGAGCTAAGTCAACCACTAATACGCCCCTAATAGGATTTCTATTATGGATCTCCAGAATGTGTTGTATGAGATATCTTGTTTGTAATAACATATAAGAATATTAGATTATAAACGTCTGTTTTCAATCGATCAAGTATTCAACAGCCCCCCCCCCCCCCCCCCCCCCCCCAACCTAACTCTGATCTTGTTGGTTACGGGGAAGTAAGTTTTATAAAATAAGCCAAGCGTGCGTAGTAGTAATTCTTACAGTTTCTTTAGAGAACTTTGTCCCAATCCTGCAGGTAGAGTACCTCCTAGAGAGTTAAAACTCAAGTTCCTGCAGTTAAAAGAAAATAAAAATAAACTGGTTCTAAACAAGAAAACAAAATGATGCAAACTAATCATTGGAGACACAATTAATAACACAAAAGATTCATGTTCGACACGATAAGAGCTGGCAGATGATACTTACAAGCTAACCAAATTAGTCAAAAGAACAACTTTATCACTAATATAGCCTTTTAAACCTTGGCTCCCAAGATCTCTGCAAGCATAACAACAAATAATATCTACTTATCACTTAATTTCAACACAAAAACAGAACATAAATACTTACATCTGAAATATCACAAGAGCAGACTCATCCTTATTGGGATGACAAGTAACACCTTCCCAAGCATCCCAATTAGTAGGAGCACAAGGATCACCATTCCATCCCATCCTTTCAGGAACGCGCAATGACTCCTTTAACGCGTGCATCGCAGTAGCTGCAATATACAAAGTCAAAGTCAAAGTCAAAGACAGTTACATTTATAACCGATTCTAGTGATACCTTGCTCAGGTACAGTCATGATATCAGCAGGAACAATCGCGTAATTCTCAATCCCACATATCATCGGCGATCCAACAACACGAACAAGCTTAACTGTCAACGGCGTACCACTCAACTTCCTAGCAACATACCGATAACTATACGCTGCAAAGCCCCCAACCTCCTTGAATATATCGATTCTAGTAACGTTTTCGTCGTTTATCACCACATCAAACACCCTTTTCCCCTTCCTATTCACACTCACATCAATCTCAGCAAAGTGCAGCCAAACAACATAATCAAGTTTAGCATCCACAGGCAATTCATACTCCAACACTCCGGTCGCTGTCACCGCGGATTCATACAGTTTTTGAGGATAAAAATTAGGACCAACACCAGTGTTCTTAACTGTCCTAACCGCCGTAACCGACTTAACCCGAACCGAGCCTGCAGCCCGGTATTTAGCATCAGGCTCCCACACCCTACCCAACACATCAAACCCCGGCCCCCAGCGGTTCGAGCCACAGCTCAACCGGCCAAAATTCACCAATAATAATGACTCATTACCGGTGGAACGAGCATCATACGAACCGGAGTCAATCTGTACGAGCTCAATTGAACCGATCACCGGAGCATCAGTAGCAATGCTGTAGAAACACACATCAGCATCACCGTCAGAAGTGTAAAACACGAAATCCGAATAACTACCGTAACGGCTGACGTCACGTTGCCACGGCGATCGCCATTGGAGCACTGAAGTACCTTCGATTGATAGATCGAAGGTCGGAGGGTGAGATTTGGCGTCGTAGTTGTCGTAAACGGTGAATGTTTTGAGATAGTATTTTGCCGGTGGGAGGTTGGGGAAGATGTAGCAGTTTTTGTTGCCGGAGGTGATGGGGAAGAAGCGGAGGGTTTTCTGGTGGAATGAGTGGAAGAGAAGCGGTTCGGATACGATGCCGGTCGAACCGGCGGTGAAGAAGCGGTCGGAGAGCCAGGTGGTGTTGAAGTGATCGGTGGTGGTGGTGGAGCTGCCGGAGTCGATGTGGTACTCGATGTCTGTAGATGATGAGAGTATTATTAGTGACGGTGTGAGCATAAGTTAGTGACGATAATTGTTGACAGTTGAAAGTTAAAAGTTAGTTACAGATGTAGATATAGAAGTGTGTATGGTGTTAAACTGTTAACTGTTAATTACCGAAGGGGAATGAAGTTGATGGATGAAGGAGAAGGAGATGGAGAAGGAGGAAGACGGTGGCCGGAGGCATGATGCGGCGGCGACGGTGGCGGTGGCGGTGGCGGTGGTAATAATGGTGGTGGTGGTGGTGGTTTAGAGTGTATGGAATGAATGAATTAGTGACAAGTGAAGTGAGTTTGTTTTCAGAATCTTTAATGAGGTGGCAGGTAGACTCGTGACTTCTAATTGTCTTTTTATCATTAAAACTATACTCCCATGAGTATATACAAGACATAAAAAAACCTCTGTAATAAACTATATTTTTAGTGGGGTTGTCAATAAGTTCTCTAGATATATGAAAATAAGAGGATTTTAGGAGTTAGTTTGTATTCTTTTGAAACGGGTTGATGACTAGGCATCATACTCGAGCATCAGATAAACAATTGACAGTTAAAATATCGTCTGAGATATGGATGTATCTGAGTTATGAAGAGTTATGCCACTGAGTCTTTATTGTTATTATCGTTCAGAAAAAGATTATATATTTATTATATTTATAAAAGTTTATTGGCAGATATGGAATAATCTAAGTTATGAAGAGTCATGTCACTGACTCTTTATTGTTATTATCGTTCAAAAAAAGATTATATTTTTATTATATTTATAAAAGTTTATTGGCACGAATGTTTGAAATTTATTTTTATTATATTTATAAAAGTTTATTGACACGAATGTTTGAAAGTTAAGTATCAAACTTTATTAATCCAAGTAAATTATCTATATATATAGAAAGTTGGAACTATTTATAGTTCATTTAGATTTTGATTCTTTGAATATTAACAAAATATGCATAACATATCAAGATATATATGGTTGTCTTGGTTGCTATGAGTTTTACATAGTCTAATTGTTTTCTTGTGAGTTGAGTGGGACTTTAAAGCTATGTAGGAGCAGCCTAGTTTACTGGATATTTGTTATTATTTTATAATAAATTAAATGTTTCTTCACTGTCACAACACAAATTTTCTTTTGTTTTTTTCTCTTATTTCAAAAGCAACTCCTTTAAAATGTTCACAAAGTTATCAAATCTTTATACATATAGTTTATTTCTGATAAAGATGACCCTATGGATCTTGGTGATCGATCAAGTTTTTAGAGCTTGTTTGGCAACTTGGCGAGGATATACTTAAAGATAATTTTCCCTAGTCAATTGGCGTTCGCCAAACGGGCATAAATTATTCATGGGGTTTTTTAACGATAAAAGAACAAATAATAAATAATAACCTAAGTTTTAATATCAATCTTCTAGGAATTTTGAGAAAGGTTTTGAGTTTTTAGTTAGGATTTCATGAATATAATGTTTTAAGTGGGCTTTAGGTCCAAATGAAGAAAGTGCATGCGAAGACCCACTCACCCAAGTAGCTTGTTTCGGCCCATGTTGTCATAGTCCAAGTTGTAACTTTGAACTTTGAAGGCTTGTGAGAAAGGGGCTTTCAATAGTGATCATTTGGTGGTTAGCCCATCTCTACTCCAAAGTTTAGATATTCAAATTACTTCCTATTGGTGGCCAGGTGGACACCTTAATCTTAAGTCTTAACTAACATGGGCAATTTTAATGTTCTTTCATTGTACCTATCTATATTATGTTTGCAAGATGCCAAGATGTTCAACATTACACAATGGTATCTATCAACTACCAGGGTATTACAATACCAAACTAGGGTGAAAGGCTTTAAAAGTCTTATATTATGAATAAAGGAAAAAGTAGGAGATAACAAAGGGTCAAGTGGTTTTAACATAGTAAGAAAAATGGCAATAAGATAGTCAACAAGTGGTTAATACTAAATTTTAAGTATTAGATGACTGGCGAAGAGGAAAAGACGAAACCTTCTAGAGTAGATGAATGAAAGAAAGAAAGAGTTAAGATAGGATGATTAAGACCACGTAGGTCAAAACATAAGAATAAGACAAGTACTAAAGAAAATGAAGGGAGACGGCTTTGAACAGCGACCGCCCTATTTTCCTAAGCCAAGAGAGACGACTCTTTATGAGGAAAAAAATATGATGGAAGAACAAAAGAAAATCAAACCAAAAGGTAAGTTTGAGATTACCAAGAAAGAAAAGGATCAGATCTCTCTCAAATCTCTCCCTTCATATAAGCTTCAAGACAAATCCCTATACATATCATATCACTTCAACAACTCAGGGTCATCTAGGAATATACTTCTCTCTCTCTCTCTCTCTCTTTCTCTCTTTCTCTCTCTCTCTCTCTCTCTCTCCCTCTCTCTCTCTCTCTCTCTCTGAGAACCTAATACTGACTTTTACAATACAGACTGATCACAGAATACATTCTCTTGCAGTGAGATTACCGATTGTTTATGTCAGCATGAAAGGAACTCAAGTAGAGGAGTTTTTAGGACCCTCCGAAGTTGGCTACTTGTTGTACATTGGAGCCAAATTTGAGTTATTAAAAGGGCTTTACATCATTTGGTAATTATAACTCATACAAGTATTTCAAATGAGTCGTTTCATTATAAAATACTAGTTTCACATATATTTATAACAAGTTTGTTGAATTACATATTTTAATGTGGATATTCAACTTTTTCGAATTGAGTAAAGCTCCAATGTGGTCTATACTCCTCAAGCCAAGGTTGAGCCTCATCAATTTATTTGTGCTTGCTTCACTCAAATTATTTGTAACCCTATTCAAAAGTTGAATAAAATTTATTTTGCGATCAATATATTGGTGAAAAGTTAACAGGATGGGACCCATCTAACATCATCATGACTCACAAATGTTCAATACAAATATCTGTGATGGGAATAAAATAAATTTGTAATGAAAAATTATATATTGATGATAAAAGAGATTATAAGTTAAGTAAGATACATTCTTAGATGGATTAGTCTCAACATTCATTTCCTTAGAACCAATTCATGAGTTACTATTCAAAGTAACAAAAAATATCTCCATCGTTTGAGGATATGAATTCACCAAACACTATTTTGCTAACACGATATGGGTCTTTAATTTTAGATATGATTAATTTCATATATGTCAACATATTAAATATATAAAAGAAACTGGTTTTTCAAATATTATTTTAATGTAATTACGATTAAAGAAAATCAAGCATAGGTATAAATACATGAAGAAGACCATAAAACAAATAACCTCAAGATGCACAAGTTGAAGAAGATGACTCACAAAATTATATGTGGATGCTACCTCATTGAGGTAGTGCTTGACCCATCATGTTTGGGTGCGATACCAACATCTATTATCATATGAACATGACATGTATACAATATGTTACCTATACTTGCATACATATTATCTTGTATTAAATCAAATATTAATTTTTGAATAAGCATAAGAATATTTTATATTTTCTTATAACTTCCATAGAAGTTCATATATAATATTGTAACTTTAATTACATCTAATCATTTGAAAATCAACATTACTTAAAGTGTTTATAAATAATTTAAAATTATTCAATATTTTTTTTTCATGACACCTAAGTGAGTAAGTGGGAAGTGAACCCTACATAAGAAATGTCCAATAAACAATGTGTCCTGCTACAACCCCACCCTTAAAAGACCTCATGCTTAAACATCCTCTATATAAACATTCCATCTACCATTTTCTGCCATAGAAATCACTTCTTGCTATATAGCAACAATTTCACTTCAAGAATACTCAACAACTCCTCTCTAAACAATCACAAAAACACATTTTTTTCGTCTCGTTAAAAGTCTCTCACCGAATTCGAGTTTCAAATCTTAGCATCTCATATCCGTTAGCAGGATCAAGTCTCAAACTTTTCTCGTTAAAAAGAATCAAATCGTCGGTGATCGAAATGAAGATGATGGGTAGCAACAAGAAAGGGGTGTCAAGTAGACTTGGAGGAATCCTTAAAGAGCAAAAGGCAAGGATTTACATAATTAGGAGATGTGTGGTGATGCTTCTTTGTTATCATGATTGATTTATTTCTTTACTAGATCTTATGTAGATTTGTTCTATAAATAGTTGTAAATAGATATGGCTCAAGAGTTTCACAATTTTGTAACCATGCCACTAATAATGGTCTTTAATTATATTAGATTGCTCCCTCTTCTCTAATTTTTGTGCGTTGTTTTACTTTAAATGCAAATTTGAAATCTACTATAGTACTATACTACTATTTCAATTCAAAAACAACTATTCATATTTTGTAGTTTTGTATTCAATTATTCATCATGAAGTATCCACTAGACTCTTGGAAAAATATAACAAAACACTATACTTTGATAGATAAATAAATAATTTTTGTATAATTTATGAAAATTCAGTTGTTTAAAAAAAAAAACTTTACCTGGAATTTTAAAGAGAAGCTTGTCAATCCTTTACATAACATATTTTTTTCGGTTCACTTAGTGGAGACAATTACAATAACCGAGAAAGCAAAAACGTGGTGTAATTATAATAAATTATAGTATAAATCTCCATTTTAATTCCATGCATCTTTAATCCTATTTAACTTCGTACTATTTGTAACCTCTTAATTATTTCATTAAGAAGTTATTTCTTAATCGATAAGAGGTAAAATATGTTTATTTTACTTAAAATACATCTTCTAATGGTTCATAGAACTTTTTAGTAAATAAGTTTCAGAAATAAAATAAATCATTCAAAGACTACCTTTTATTTAATTAATTCTCTTAATAGCTTTGCACAAGGTTGTCAAATAGACACTTATTAATATATAATTTACAAATACTTATTCCAAAGCAAAATATATAATTTACAAATACTTATTCCAAAGCAAAGCCAAGGAAATAAAATGTCACCCCATTGCTAAATCAATCGTTTGTATTAAAGGTAACCTTTTATAAAAGTTTTGTATTAAAGGTAACCTTTTATAAAAATTTTGTATTAAGGGAGAATTCATGCCAATGTTTTAGTCCAATATCTTGATTGTTAAGTGATATATTTAGATAACAATGAAAAACTAATTAAAAATCCAAATGAATTCTACTTCGGTTGAACTAACTATTATGGCAATATTTTAGGTTAATTCGTTATAACTATATGATAATTAATGCTATATGTAGCTTCCAAAACTACATCATAAGGATTAAGGTAGGATAGTTGCAGCATATCTTAAAGAATATGATATTGTAAGACTATAATGCCTGCTAATAAAAAACCAAAATAATCTTAATTATATTCTATAAAAGCTACTATAACTTACTCACTATAACGTTTATAACATTAATTCATCATTATTATAGTTAGTCCTCATGGGGTCGTACAATGATATATTAACTTAAAAAATGTTGTCAAGATGATCGACAATGACAACATCAAACATGTTCACATGGAACAACACCTTGAGTTGTAATCATTGTTCTCATATCAAATGGGAACAATGCATTTAGTCAAGTTTACCATATAAATTAATGTTTATTCATATATTTATTTTAAGTGTCCATTCGATCTTATGAAACAAAAAATATATATTTCTTGTTTAGATGGATAATCTTGACGTGCTTAGAAGTCTTGAGATTTATTGAACAGAAGTGAATAATGAAATACTTTTAAGCACATTAGGCTTTATGCTATGCTTCTAATGAAGAAACACGATGCATTCAACAATACCCTAAGTAGATATTTTGGTGGTCAAAACATAAATAAATGATATTTGTGGGACCATTGCATTATTGATTATTGTCATCCAACCAGCATACCACGTGTGCCACGTAGATGGAAATAGTGTCTCTTTTGTTGGTATCCCGACATCATGTTAATTTGTTTCGTTTATATCATTCAAAACATTTTAATTTAATCATATTAAATTATCATTTTGTTAACATGAAATTGGTTTAATTATGAGAAAAAAACGATTTGTTTTTATTTGATTCATGTTTTAGATTCAGTCAAACAAACTAAACTGAAGTTTTGTTAATTATTGCATGATTATATAAAGTTGAAATGGAATGCTATTTTTATGGAAAATGAAACTAAATTATTATTTTCAGAAAATTCATCAAAATGTCAAGTCATTGATTTAAAAATTAAATTTTCATTTATAATGAAAATTGGTATTTTCCTTCGAATCACTATTTTCCGCAAAACATGCTAGGCCACGAAATTTATTTTTATTTACATTTTTCAAAAGCGAGAGTTGCGGAAAACATTTTGTAGAATACACGATATCTGTGCCAAGAGAGTTTTTTTTTAATTAACAAAATAGTATAGGTATGGTTATACCAAGGAACCAAATAATGTACATGTATTCATACTTTAACTCGCATTTTAGACTTTAATACATGTTGTTCCAATTAATTTATAGAATAGTTAATTATATATTCACAGAATATATTAATTGTTATTATTTCATAAATCTCGCAATTCAATAGGGAATGGATTTAATTATTATTTAATGATCATAACCCAATGAGTCCTAGATCAACTGGTTTAGGAGGAGTCACCCTATAACTTTCCAAAGTGAAGGTCATGGGTTGGAGTCTCACTAGGTGCAATATGCTCCAAGTGGGCCAAGGGTTTTACCACAGTGGGTCTTTGGGTGGTGGGTTTCCCTTGGAATGGTGGACGAGTCGGGTCACCAACGTTGTCTGTGTTCGCGGGCATGGGTGGCCTTTCGCCAATGGGTTTACCCGGATGACCGGGCTTAAAAATTATTCGTTGGCCGTTAAAAAAAAATTAATGATCATAAATTGGTCAAAGGTAAGAATTTTACATATTATGTGGATGTTTACTTTCTAGCATCTAGACTCCTGATGAGATATCTTTAATGATGATTGGTGATCAAAGATGCATCTCATGATTTAATTCCTTGTTTCATATCTGATTTTAAAAGTTATCATGAAAACCCAACATATTCAAGTCTTTGGTTGCTACCTACAATGCTTTCATCTTGTATGCTTTCCACTTTGATCCTTCTTTTTCCCTTTTCCGGTGTATGTTTGTTTGCTTTGTGTATTAACAAGTGACGTCTTACTGGATATGTTTCTCATTTACTTACTAGTTAATTAAATGTGTCTGACGTTCAAGAAAGAAGATTTCTATAAGCTCAAGATACAAAGATATAAATAATATATATCACGTCTCATACTATGTGTCGATATATTTCTTTTATATGGCATCAAGTTATCTTCTTTTAGTTGGCATTCTTACTTGTCTTCTAGTTTCAGGTTTAAGTATAAGAAATAAGAATTGATATTTATTTATTACTTATGGGTATGTTTGTTTGTTTGTTTATTACCTATATTAAAATACAACTTCAATACTTTTTCATTTATTTACTTTTTTAGCACGGATCGTTCGTAATTTTAGTTTTTTAACACCAGCTACATGACAATGCAATCAAACTAGAGCCTTAACAAAATTCACATGTTGTCCTTGTGATTATAAAGATAATAGAAGGTTCAACACTAAAAACCAAGTGGTAAAATAGTCACCTCACATGTCCTCATGATTTAACGGCGGGGTTTTTCTTTTAACATGTGTTTCTTTTTTTTTTCTTTTTAAGGGACTAAGCGGATCAAAACTTCTTTTAACGTTTTTGTGAAAGACGTCCATATTTTGGGATCTAGAATTTAGTGTTTAGTGTTTAGACTGTGTTGATACAACTAAAATGGTTAAACTTACAACATTTTTCTTCTAACAACCACTTAGGAGACCGATGGTCGTTGATCTTTACCTTTTGACTTAAACTACAAAGTGATAACTTTTCTGGCACTGTTCTATCTTCATACATATAGTCCGTTACCTCACAACATACCACGTCCCGCCCGCAATGCGGGGGGATCAAACACAAGTTTTCTTAAATATAGATTAGATACTAACTCGTTACACCTCGAATTATAACATGTGACTATTGTTGGATTTACATATTCTAAACTTAAAACATTTAAAACAAGCAAAGTCATAGAAACCTCATCACCTTAACCCCTTTCCTTATTACAATAGTTAACATTTCTCTGACTGCAGCTTTGCAACCAAACTTATTGCAGGCGTTAATTTTACGACTGACGTGATTCTATAGCAAAATTTGTGATCATTTTTTTCAATCACAAATACCTATTTTTTTAATAATGTTATGATGTACAAGTTGTGAAGATCCTATCTGTACGGCAAGAAACTAGTGAGATTGAAGCTTAATATGCTAGTAAAAGCTTATACAACTTTACGGTATTAGACAGATAATCTTCCTCCTCCTATCTCTATCCGAGTCAAAACTTTTAGGCTGTGTTTGGTTAGAAGAATGGAATGGAATGGAATGTAATTAAAAAACTAGTATAATTTTCAAGTAAAATTAAGTTTGAGTGAGTAATGAAATGTAAAACCAAGGGAATGTTTCACCTCAAATTCCCTTGGTTGTGGGATTTCAAATTCCCTCTCTAGGTGGAAGGATTTTGAA
>BJCO01368385.1:0-13227 GCA_018326465.1 Flaveria floridana | reverse complement strand
CCCCCCCCCCCCCACCCCTCAAGAGGTTATAACATTTTAATGAAAACTTCACCCACTATTCCACTACTTACTTGTAACCTCTTTTTACCTCTTAAGCCTCATGTATATGATCAAAAGTGAGTAGTGAAAAAGTTAATGAAGCCCCGACTAAGGTACATACCTCCTCAAAAAAAAATTAATAGAGTATTGGATTAACTAACATATAATAATTTTGAGTGGTGTAAGTTTTTCCCATTAGGTCAAGTCTAAAAAGTAAATATACTCTCCATCAACCAACTATATTAGATAAAATTGTCACAAATTTCATGTTCAATGTTTCTATAATGATACACACGTTCATCAATTTTTAATCTTGTAACTCATTGACCCAATTACCCGAAAGTAAGATACAACTACTAACAAAATAAAATGGTTAGATTATGAAGTAGAGGGTAAATACGGGGTAGAAAGTGAAACATAACGACATGCAAAGGATAACTGCCACGTGTACAAAAGGCGTGGGACGCAGTCCAACGAGTGCAGAAATGAAAGCGGCGACGTGGGCCCCACTCGCCTTTCCATTCTCCCGCCTCTTCATCTCACGATCCTTTTATAAAAATTAATAAAATAAAAACAAATAAACAGCCGTACTAACACAATAACAGGGACAATGGGTCCCACCTTATACAAATTTATTAATATATTATTATAAAAGTTACAAAAATATATTCAACAAAAATAATACAACACTAAAAACACAAAATTATAATTCAATGGATAACATAATATATCAGATTTCTTCATGTATTAGTAGAGAATTTGTAAGAGTTAAACGTGTGTGAAAAAGTTTTCACCACAAAATATAAAACAAAACTAATATATTAAATCCTTAAGCTATTTACAAAACGTGAACGAAGGCAAGTAACATATATAGTATTTCTTCAGATATTTAAGTTACTAATTGAACATGTAAAAAACAAAATAGATGGTTTGAGATTTAAATTTCACTTTTTAGCAAAATACTCAGAATTAGAGTTTAAAAATTATCAAGTTATATATTTTCTCGTCAGAAAATTAGGGGACCGACTAATAATATATAACTTGATTAAAATAACTAATATATGAAACGAACTCATTTATTGTTGTTAAAAAATGTAAAAAACAAAATTAAGAAATCAAAATGACGACTCAGATACAAAACCAACCCGACCCGTATATCCATCGGTCTTTAACCTGCTACATACAACACCCTTAACAAAAGCATAAAAAGCAGAACCCAAATGTTCCCCCACCTTCATCAGCAGGCGCGTGTACTTCACTCACCCACCACCACGTTCCTCCATATTTATATACCCCAAACCCTTCACACTTCTCCACCATTAACACACCTGCAACTTCTCTCTCAAGTTCTCGCCGAACGGCGTGAACCCTATAATTACAACTCCATTGAAGCACCATCATAATCTCACCACAAGTCTGTAGTTTTTCTCACCTGAAATCGCTTCAATGGCGCAAGAGCTTGCTGACGGAGAGTTTTGGCTACCACCGGAGTTCTTAACCGACGAAGATATTCTCATGGATTTCACCCACGGAAAGCCCACCGTCGGAGCTCTCACCGGTGGTTTGAACAAGGGTTCCTCTGGTTTGTACGGTCATGGGCTGTACGGACCTAACTCCGGTGCGAGTTCTCCCGTGGAGTCTGTAATGGGCTCCACCGAAACAGAGAGTGATGAAGAGGATTACCTTCATGGGTTGACACAAAAGCTCTCTAACACTCGTGTTAATGGGGATTTTTTGAAATCAGATGCTAATTTGAAGGTATCGTTTTCGACCCTTTAATGGAGGTTGTTTGATTTGATTCTTAATTATGTTAATGGTTTCTAATTTGGGGGTTGATTTTGTTTGAAAACAGTCGACAAGGGTTGTGGTCGGTTCGCCTCAATCGACGCTGTGTGGGTGTAAGCAGGGGTCGAGCAGAGGAAGCCCTAACTGCGGTTCGCCGCCGGCTACGGCGGCGGAGGCGGAGGCTAAACGTGGCCACCAGTCGTCGTGGGATGTTCTGTACGCCGCCGCCGGAGAAGTTGCGAGGATGAGGATGATTGAAGAAGCTGCTTCACGGTTGTATAACCCTAACAAAAGTTATCAGTCTCCACAACCCGTGCGAAGACCTGCAAACCCTAATCTTCATTATCAACAGCTTCAAATAGCACAAGTAAGTACCCTTAAAGTGTTTAACTTCTGTTGTTCAACTAACCTTGAATCTAATTTCATTACGTTAACATTTGAACTTTTGTTTGATTGTAGTTTCAGCAGTTGAAGCAGCAACAAATTGCTAAACAGCAGTATCTGCAACTGATGCTTCAGCAAAGAAATCGTAACGGTGGTGGGAATATCCGGCAGGTGTCTCCGGCGGCATCACCGTGGTCTACTGCTAAGCAACCGCGGCAGCAACCACCGGGCTCCGGTATGCGTGCGGTGTTTCTCGGTAACCCCACAACCAAACGGGAGTCCGCCGGCACTGGAGTTTTCCTGCCACGTCAGCACGGAGCTCAGGTTGAACCCATGAAGAAACGAGGTGTGTATATACTGTACTTAATTAGTTTCTTTGATTTTTCTTTGGATTTTAGTGAATATCAATTTGAAAACTGTTTAGATCTGACACTATTTTGGTGGTTATTCGTTAAGGATGTTCTACAGTTCTTCTTCCTGATAGAGTTGTTCAAGCTCTTGATCTGAAATTGGAAGCCATGGGAAGTGAATCGAAGCTTCAATCACGCTGCAATGGTGGATCTCTTGCTTCTGATTACGGTAATTTCACCATTTGATTGTTTTCTTTTCTTAAAATTGATTAAACATGTTTATTTGTTTTGAATTAAAGCTCATGTTCTCTGTTTTTTGGTGTTATAGATGCAGAAATCATGTACCGAAAGAGCTTGATGATGGCGCAACAGAAGCGGAACAATCATCGGCAACAGGCGGTCATGACGGAGTTCAGGTTACCTCAAGAATGGACGTATTGAAGGAGAATGTTGGTAGATGATATAGGATTATATAGTATAGATGGTTTTTCGTTTAGTTTTAGTGATGGATGATGAATCAAATCATAGGGTTATGATGAATAAATGGTGGTGAAGGTGAAGAAGATGACGATCCCTGCAAAATGCTCTGTTTTGGGTTAGAAGGAGCGTTATTGTTGGTTATATTTCTTGAGAATAATGGTGGTGAAATTAGAATTAGTAGAAGTAACAGTGCTTTTGTGACACACTGGTATTGGGTGTTATTTTTAACTTGGTGATTATATGATATTGTTTTTTATTTGAATATTTGGTTGAATCAAAGTTCATCATGTTTCTTGTTCATTTTTAGGTTTTGTAATTTAAAGATTCTTGAGTTAATTGTATAAAAAGATAATGGGTACCTTTCTCTTAAATTGGCTATTGGAGTTTTAACAATGGTTTTTCAGCCTTTAAATGGGTTTCAAGGAACTTTTGAACTAAATTGAATATGGCATTATATGGAAAATGGAAGTGTTCACGTTTCTCGCGTTCTATTTTTATGAGTCCTTGATATTAATACAATTTGGAGTAAATTTCGATTTTGGTCCGTGTGGTTTAATCATTTTTAACCATTTCAGTCCAAAAAAAAATCTTTGATCATATCATATCCTGTGGTTTCACTTTTGTAACGATTTTAGTCCATAACCCTAACTCTGTTAGTTTTTACAGTTAAATTTGAGGGTACTTTGGTAATTTTACATTTGGAGGACTAGTTATCTAAATTATATTAGATTAGCGTAATTGTTGTAATTATTTAAAACAATAAAAAATAAAAAAAAAATAAAACTTAAATGTAATCCAACCCAACCAATTAGGAACCCTAACCCCCACCACCGCTTGCACCACACCGCCACCGCCACTGCCACCGCCTCCTCCATCGCCTAGTCGGTAAGCAAAGTAACAAGCCCGTTGACTAAACTAGACACGAGTTCTTCAATGAACGTACCAGTACCCAGCTCAGTCAACTGTGGTGCTAGCACAAGAAGCTTTTGCAGTTTATCCAAGCTTTTGCAGTTGATCCAAATTTACTTTTCTGGGAAGTAGCTTAACCAATCTCCACCAAGATCATCAATTCCATTCTCTTGTATGTCTAATTCTATCAAGTTTCTGCAAGTTTTAAACTTTATCAAGAAACAGATTAAAAAATCTGATATACTACAACAAGAACATGATTCAAGTAGTTTGATGACATCTTTGATATCCAAATAAACATCCCATTTGACCCATGACCTCAAGTTAACAAACAAACATAAAAAAGTAAAAAATCATTTAGAAGATGCAGAAAAATCTTCATAGTCTGTTTCAATAATAAGAATCTGCAATCATTGTAGCATAATTGAAGTAAAGCTTACTTGCAATGAGTAGCAATGGCTTCCAACCCCAAAGTACTAAAGCCCTCACAGCTCAACAACGACAAACCCTTAAACCCATCAAAATTCATCGCTAAAAACTCCAAACTTTCGTCGCTAATCACCATCCTCTTCAACCTCAATTCCTCAAGAAACGGATACACCGTGGCGAAAACATTTAGCCGTGGTTGCACATCAGCGCCCCAATCCTCCGGCACCAAGTTTAAATCACAAAACCTAGGTTTCCCCTTCATCGCCTGCACCCACCACGGTAGGCGATGGAGGTGGCGGTGGCGGTGTGGTGCAAGCGGTAGAGGTGGCGGTGGAGGTGGCGGTGTGGTGCAAGCGATGGAGGTGGCGGTGGCGGTGTGGTGCAAGCGGTGGAAGGGTGGTGGGGGTTAGGGTTCCAATTAGGGGTTTGGGTTGGCATGAATTACATTTAAGTTTTATTTTTTTTATTTTTTTATTGTTTTAAAAAATTACAACAATTATCCTAATCTAATATAATTTACATAACTAGTCCTCCAAACGTAAAATGACCAAAGTACCCTCACATTTAATTGTAAAAACTAACAGAGTTAGTGTCAGGGACCAAAATCGTTACAAAAGTGAAACCACAGGGCATGATATGATCAAAGATTCCTTTTTGGACTGAAATGGTTAAAATGGTTAAACCACAGGGACCAGTACCGAAATTTACTCTACAATTTGACATTGTTTTTATCATATTATTTCACTCTTATAAAAACAAATAAAAAATCAATAGTTCTTGAAACATAAAAAGCAACGAGCAACAAGCTCAGTAGATTATGAAAAGCGTATTTCAGCTTGGATTGACTATCGTTACTCACTGGTGAAGAAGATTTTGTTTTAACGTGGAACAAGTTCTCTCAAGTTGAACTTACAAAAATATTAATGGGAACACAAAAAATTGTCGACTTAAAAGACAACCTGTACGTTTTGATAAATACCTAGACATTAATTTGTCGACTTAAAAGACTAGAATCTATTTTGAATGGGTTCGGTTAAATAGACACCCTAAGATTTTAAATCAACACTTTAAAATTTCTATACGTGTCGTATAGCCACATACGGGTCGTATAGAGGGGGGTCAGGGCTATATGTGTCGTATAGCAACGTGAGTCCCTTTAATTTTTCTCGTAGTCAGTGTCGAAATTCGCTATACGCGTCGTATAGCCCTATATATGTCGTATAGGGGTCGTATAGGGCTATATGTGACGTATAGCAATCTGGCAGCCCTCTGAATTTTCCTCGTTTTCAGTGTTTTCGACCCCATACGCGACATATTGACGGGTATCAATTTATCCAAGTGGGTGTCTATTTATTATGACTTTTTGAATAGCTATTCACCCATAAACTTTACCACTTTTAGTTGTTTTATTCATTATTAATATGTGTAAGAATATTTTGATGGAAGAAAAACGTCGTTAAATATGTCTTAATTTGTTTTGGAAGTAGAAGATGCTTTGACGAACTTTTTCTTTCCTTGGTATCCGGCCAATCCATTTGGTTTCGTACTTGTCTTTCGTCCTTACTATGCGAACTAAACAATGATATAATACACACAAAACCGTCTTTCAATGTAATTTATTCATTCATAATTTATCTTCTTGGACTATTTTACGTTTTGTAAAATAAGTGTAACCATATCTTACTCCATATATAATTTAAAAAAAAAAATATTGAGGGATGTTTTAGATTTATGCCCTCGTATGCTTTACCTAATACATTAAGTTTTTTTTTGTAAAATTAGGCTAAATACATTTTTAATAGTTAACATACCTATTCATTTGATTATTTTCAATCATATATGCCCATATTAAGGTGAATTAAGTAAAACATTGAGGTTTATATTTAGTATATACTATTCATTTGATTAATTTCAATCCTATATGCTTTACCTAATACATCAAGTTTTTGTAAAATTAGGGTAAATGCTATTTTATTACTAAAGATAACTATTGGTTTGATTAAAATTAATCCTATATGCCCATATTAAGGTAGATTAAGTAAAACAATAATATAGATTTACATTGAAAACCAACCATAACTTTATCATATAAAAGTTAAAATTATATATATATATAAAATAAATATAGTGAAATATGATTATATATTCTTAAAATCTTAGATCTAGATCATGTCCACACTAGTTTATAACTGCATTCAAATATTTCAGTATTTGATAGTCTCATGACAAACTTCAAATGAAATTTTGCATGGAGCCACAGCTGTAAATCGTTTTTGTTCCATGTGGAATTATATCTTTTTTAGTCACATGACATTAAAATATTATTTTGATTTTCAAGGTGGTTTCTTTTACCATCATATACATTAAACTAGCTTTAGTAAAATTCGTTTATTACATGGGTTGAATAAATAAAATATTAAATAAAATAAAAATTATTAATTATAAAACGATGCACTGATACATGATATCATTGGAATTACGTGTAAGTAATATCTATAAGTAATAAAATAATAATATAAACTTTTTAAATTTTTTTGTTTTCTTCAAAGATTAAGTAAGCATTTTGTTTTAATAATAAAGTTTTTAAAATATTTTCATTTTTTGAAATGTCTTTACTATAACTCCCTATTTTAATTATTTTTATTTTATAAAAAAATTACTTTAGGAAAATCAATTTTAAAATATTATGTAGTTTGATTTTTAGAAAAAAATTCTATTTATAAAAAAACTATTTCTATAGAAATAACATTAATAAAAAGATCTCTTTCTTAATTTATTAAAAAACTAATTATGATATAAAAATATAAAAACAAATAATAATATTAGTAATTAATGTACTTATTTAATAGGAGAGAGAAGCGGGAAAAGTTTGATGAGAATGAATATGATGCTGACACGTGACATCTTCATTTACCCTTTTATTAAAGTAGGAAGATTGCTTTCAGTTTTGTACAATATAAACCGAATAGTATTGTTTAGGAAGATCGCCAAAATAAACTGTGTTTATAACTATTAGTTATCATGTGAAAAACAAAATTATGTCTATAATCGTATGATCTCAAAACTTAATGTCGGGTATTAACTTCAACTAGTGCATCATCTTTCACACACGGATTACTCTTTTTCATTTTAACCGTTGAAAGATATCTTATAACTCTTTAAAGCTATTAAATCTTTGAACGCAAAATTTGAACACCTACACGTTCAGCGGCTGAAGGCCACTTCTCACACCTTCGATTCAAAAATCCTGCATACAAGTTAAGATCTTTTACACTAGACCAAAAACACAAAATTACTAAACATATGCCATTGAAATAAAGAATTAAAAGGGTTATCAATTTGTTTTTTTAATGGGGCGTTATCAATAATATTTAAGAGGGTTTGATTTAAGCTCTAATACAAGTTAGTAGATTTGAAGTGTACGCTCGTTAGTTTATCTTATCCCAGACATGACAAACTTTTTATCTTAGACGAGAAGTACAAAATTATTTCTTTTGTCACGCGGTGAGAGTAAGTTCTATCATGATCTTTTCATCATCACTTGACAACCTTCATCTCAACAACTTCTTCCTTGTCTCTAAGGATCACCTTTAGTAGCCTTACTACTTTAAAAATAATAAAGGTGTGATAAAGATCGATAGGAAATATATATGATCTTGATTGTTAGATTTATCACATTATCTTAAGTCAACCTTGTACCATTGAGACATAAAATGATTATAATGCGACCAATCTTGTTTATAGTGCTATGAGACTTATTTGTCACATCAAGTTATAAGTGGTGTGAAGTGTATGTTAATCTTTCTTTAGTGAATATTACACTTGCAAAAAGAAATAAAAAACACCGTGTATATACTAATGAACCGGTTTAACAGAAAAATCATTGAATCATTGAATAATTATAAACTAAAAGTATTTTTTTTTTAGAATTACAATTCATAGAATGAGAAACAAATGAACGATCGACATTATGAAGTGCAAAACATATATAATTGTCTCCGATCTCAATTGTCATTAATTTTTTTTTAAGAAATCAAAATCACGATTCGTCTAATGAATTTATGTTTTTCTTTTAGTGTACACATAGATTCGCATGTGTGCACTATAAACTCACACCCACATATGGATGAAATCATATTTGAACTTTATTTTGTTTGTGATTTTATTGTAATCGAGGTGATTTTAAAAAAATGATTTACTTAACTTTAAATAAGAACTAACATATATTAATACAAGTTAAAAGGTGTGATTTGTCTTAAACCATACATGGGTCTGAGCCATCACCCTAGCTGCCCCGATCTGGTCCACAAGGCTACGCCTTTGGCATGGATTGTTTCGCCTGGTAAGCGCGGAAAAAATTATTTTGCCTTATAGATATGATTTATTGAAATGCATTAGATTTGTATGGATGATGAAAATTGATAATTAGAAAAAGAAAAACCTAAAAACACAATAGAAAGTTACTATTCACCGTCAACAACAATTGAGATTATTGGTAGCAACTGATTACTTAGTAGCAAATGTGATCTATGGGAACTAGTTGTTGAAAAGCACTTATCAATTGTAAATAAGTTACACTACTAGGGTTGGTGGCACATTGTTAAGGAAAAAGTCTTTTGAATCATTTAACTTTAAAGTTCTTAGGTTTAAATCCCACAGTTGTAACGAAATTTACCGTTGAAAAAAAGTAGTAACTAAGTTACTACAAAAGGTTTTTGACTTAAATAAACGTCAATTGTTAATAATTATAACCATCATTTAGTTATACTCTTTCATTAAGAGGTGTAAAGATTCGTTGCGATGTTTCAACCTTTATATAAATGATTTATTTGGTTTGATTTCAACGCATCTTTTAGATGATTTTTTAGAGAAGATTCACGCTCTCAGGCAGAGGCGGAGCTACCCTTCGGGAGTTCGGGGTACGGGTTCAAGCGACCCCATTGAATTTCGAACCAGTAGTGACACTATAAAACCGAAAATTTTAGTTTTTTTTTAAAGTGAACCTATTAGTATTATGAACTTTAAACAAGACACATGAAAGGAGCATGGTTAACTGGTTTCCTGGCAGGGGCGAGTATTAACTTGCTTTAGGTCTTTAGTTCGAGTACTAGATGCTTTATTTCATACTTTTTCCCCCCTGGTGGCGAGTTTTACCATAACTATTATTAATTCTAAACTTCACACAAGAAAGAGTCATGGTTTATTTTGGCAGGGTCATCAATTTGCTTCAGGTAGCAAGTTCGAACCTTAATTGGGTTACTTTTTTACAGCTTTTTTTAAAGCTGGATCACCATTTTATCCATATTTCTATTTAACCCTAACCCTCCCTTAATCGCCACTCTACTATTCTAATTAAAAAAAAATTTCTTGTTGACCACTAAAATAGATAAAAAAAAAAGAATCTTTTACTTGATGACGTTTATATCTAGTTAGGAAGGATTATCTCGATTTCAAGATAGGTCATGTCTGATTTGAGTTTTTTTTATTATTTCTATAGTTATTAAGAGGGTCATATTCTGATTTTCTTTTCAGTTTATAACTTGATTTTGTGATATTTGATTTGAAAATCTCAATTTAAAGGTCATAATTTGTTGATTTAAAGGTCTCGATTTAAATAGATTGTTTTTAGTTTAGTGGAGAGCTTTCTAGTTCTAATATTCTTCGTCTAAGAGGATTTTAGTTTAGTGACTAAGTTTTAGTTAAGTTAAAGATTTCTAGTTTGGTAGATGATTTTTAGCTTTAATAAATGAGAACTCCTCCACAAGTTTTATTTGTTTTGACTTTTTTGATCTTTTATTAGGTTTTGGAATGGAAATTAACATTAAAGATTTTTAAAACTAAACATGTGATTAGTGATTTTAATTGTTGATTGGAACTTTAGTGTAAAAAATCCGATCCGACCCGAAAATTGTAACGCCAAATTGATAGAAATTCTAGTATCAAAAAATAGTGACCCTAATAAAAAAAATTATGGTTCCGCCACTAGTCTCAGGAAATGATTTTATGACTTATTCGATTATTGATTTAGTGTATCCACAATATATTTTAATATGAAACTAAATTCAGCACATGATTCAAAAATCAAAAACACTATCTATGACAATCGCCGAATCCATAAAACCTATATATTTTAGTAAGTACTAAGTACCCTATCACGAGATGATTTACACATTCAAAACTCTTTTCCTTAAAAAAACAAACAATCTCGAAGTTTTCACAAACAAATGTGTGTTATAAAAGTTTGGTTTCGTAAGAAACAAAAAATGATATTTTATTTATTTTATTGTGATCCCCCTTCCTCTATCTATATGTATCTATGTAATTATAATGTAGATGTAGTGCAAGAGTAAACACTCGTGAAGTATAATTGGCATAGGGTATAAGCCAGGGAGACATAAATACATATAATAGACTTTTAACACTTACCCCTATCTATCAAGGCATGATGTACCTTCACTTACACTCTACATTCTAACTACTCACTAGCATTTACTACATCATATCCACAATAATACATATGATATGGGAATTGCTTTGTACATTAGATCATGAGTAATGGAGTGGGGCTTGGTTATATACATACGACTAGCACTTGAAGTGGAGTTGAATGGAACTATTCATTTCCTATTTTGAGTTATTTCTTTAAATTTATAAACTTTACTTCTTGTTTTCAAAAAACTTTTAAGTAAAAATTAAATGTTACAAATAATCAAATGTTTCTTCATAAAATTGGGTTTTTGTAAACTTATAAATTTTGTTATCAAAAACTTGTAAGTAATAGCTAATTGTTACAAATAATTAAATGAATGCTCTTATAATGGAGTTTGATTGACATATGATTTGACATACGTAAAATGAAAAAAAATATAAAATTAGTAGCTATAATTTTTTTAGATAAAACTATAAAACATATTATTTATATACTTTCTAAATTATAAAACATATTTTTTTGATAAATTATAAACATATTGATTTACTAAGAAATATAATTTTTTAAAAACAAAATATTATATGAAATTTTATAGTACAAAAAACTTTAGAAAATGACAAAGCTTAAAAAAATTCTAAATAAATATTACATTTTTTCCAATTAAAATGTTTATAGATGAAAGTTTAAAAAAAATTTAGTTTTATTACCTAAAGAAATTAATTATATGCAATTCTGATCATATATTAAGTTAAAATTTTATTTTTTAATTTCTAAACATTAATAAATAACTAGTAAATAAATAAGGTAAATCAACAACTAAAAGAAATTTAAAACCTGATATTTTAAATCATATATGTTAAAAACAGTAATTCTATTTATATTCAAAGATTATGACTTGGAAAGGGTAAATAAAAATTATAACCTTAAATAAAAAGGGTATAGATAGTCTGGATTTCATTTCTATATATTAGATTAGATTCAAAAACTTATGTATTAGATGGGTGAATTATAACCTTAAATAATTCTAATAGTTATTGGTTTAATTTATTCATTTAAAATCATTATCTCTAAATAGAAGAGGGGGCAAGGAAAAAAAATGTAGACTTCTCTAAAAGTCATCATGTGTTCCCCTAATTAACACATATTTTACCCGTAAAATCATCACATCTATAGCGTACAGAGTTTAAACCAACAAGCTTTGGCCGAAGAGTGTATCATTCTATCACATTATATACCTTGAGACAAATTATAATATAAGTTTTTTTTAACGGTAAATCTATCCTACTCATAAATTACTCCATATTTCTAAATTATAATATAAGTAATTAGTTTTTTTTCATGTCATAACTATTTGTAAAAAGTAATAAATTACAAAAGTTGAAAAACCTCATGTGTTTGTTAAACCAATACCTACTCATGTTAAGAACCAATAAATTATTATATTAAATTTAGAAGTTAAATGCACCACCAATCTATATTCAAATTCTATCATTTACATCCCATTTTATTTGTGTCTTGCTCTTCTTGCATTCCCTTACACTATTAATCTATTATATATCTTTCTTTTCACTTTCTCACACGCACCATTGAAGAGTTCCCGTTGACGATTAGGGTAAAAGAAGTTTACTTTGATTTGTTTGTCATATATTAGAAGTTATTTTGAATTAACTTGTTTGATTAAAAACTGCATTAAATTATCCTATATATTTAAAAACAAGTTCAAATGAACAGTATGAACAGTGTTTCGTCATCTTCTTTGCGTTTTGTACAAACCTATCAAACAGTGCTATTTAAAAGTGTTTCACCTTCATTTGGTACTGAGGGTTTTAGAGAGAGAGAGAGAGAGAGACTTGAGGGGTTTTACGGTGGCTACCTAAACCACCGCATCGGCCTTGCTGTTGTTGTTTGTGGGGCAAAGGCGACGGTAGTGGTTACGGTTTGGTCGCTTGGATCTGCCGGTGGAGCTTGTTACTGCTCTGCCTCCCCTTTGTGGTTGAGGTGGAGCAGGTGGCACTCTTGTAGCCACAGATTGTGTCGATGGTGGTGGTGCGACCATCATTGTTCTCTAAGACCTTCGATTTGTGCTCCTTTCTCGCCGGTGGTTGCATGTCGGCCGATCAAAGGCTTAGAGACTTTGTCTCTCTCTGGTTCCTGGGTTTTTAGAGTTTTGTGGGGGTCGCCGGCCGTACCAAAGGCGACGATCGCGGGAAAGGCGACAACGGCGATGTTGCGTTGGCTCACGATGACGGCAGTTGTTATGGCGGTGGCTCTGTTGCTGCTTCGCCTCCCCTCTGTGGTTGAGGTAATGTAGGCGGCGGTTGTCCATGGTTCAACCGTCGATCTACGTCATTGTCGTCATCATCGTCGGTGCGGTACTAGAGGCGACGAGGGGGTCTGTCAGCCGTTGGTATCACTGGACTT
>BJCO01368381.1:0-12033 GCA_018326465.1 Flaveria floridana | reverse complement strand
ATAATACCCTTTTCCTCTCCTCTCTGCATTTTTTTTTTTTTTTTGTGTGTGTGTGGGGGGGGGGGGGGGGGGGGGGGGGGAGTGGTTGCATATAAAGACCCGTTAACCTACAAAATAATGCTAAGTCAACAACATTTTACAGGTCTTGAGAGGTATACTAGAATAGATCATATTTGTTGACTTTTTCAAGTTTTATCTAATTTTTTTTTAAATGAATATAAATTTTTATACGATATTATCTAAAAAATTACACCATAACATCAAACACTTAATTATGTTTAATTTGATTTGATATTGTCCTATTTTTATTTTTAAAAACCGCCCATGCGTTGTGCACAATCATAAACATACGTATAAATGTAAACCGTAACTATCATACGTGTTACGTAATTATTTAACTTTGTTCGTGTAAGAGGTAACTAGGGCACTCCGCTCAAGAGCATCCGTACCCTATAGTACCTCGCAATTACAACACCCCCATGCACAATACCAAAAGTTTGTAGGTCCAGTGGCTCTTCCTTTTGATTGTGGGCCAAACGTTCATCAGACTACTTTAGTCGCTAGCATTATCGACATTGTCTGATTGAGTGAGTTCTCAAAACCTCATTATTTTCTACTATTCATTTAAAAAAATTAGGAGATTAGGAGAGAGGGAAAATTTTTAGAAGATTTGATATTCATTGATTATTGAGAAGTTACAGTTACAAATATGATTTTTCTATCATGCTCTTCTCCACTTAATCGTATTAGATTTAGTTCAGAAGAATTTACAAAAATATCAAGTTAATTTAAGATCCTTGATCAAATTGTTCAATGGTTAACATTTTGTTTTCTTAGTTTTATTTATAAAGTGATTTTCATTACATTTTCCCACTATATGTGTGTATATATGTCATCACGTATTTGTATATTTATATATACATCAATGAAATTTTAAAAAAAAGTCACCAGATAATAGCCAAATTTCTTAAGTGTTTGGCTAAGTTTACTTATAGCATTTCTCTAGTATCTCTAAAGTCACCCAATTCTTACTACATGTGTACATTTATGGTGAAAATTGAATGATTTTATACAAAGAAAAACTATGATCAACTTTAGTGGATGCTTAGAAATTTATACTATTGTATAAAGATACCATAACTTTTAGATAAGATATAACTAACTCAAATAATAATATACATTTAAATTCAACTCTATATTTATATAGTACATACATAAAAAAAGGAACAAATGATATACAAAATAACATTAATTAAATTGAGGTTTTGTTAGGACTTTGGCAGGCAAACGGATAAAAAAATGAAAGAAAAGTGTTGGGCCATGTTCATTGGGCCCAAGCGGCCCAAGCCCAGGTTCTATCATAAAAATACATTGTTATTAGGAAACAAATAACAGGTTTCAATCTGGTAATTACTAACATCTAATCAAATTTCTGATATTTCAAAGAAAGCCAGTGACGTAACTGCAAGTAACAGTTATAAGCGTTATAACTATTAACTGTAACGTCTTTTCATAAGAAAGTTTGATGATTTATTCTAACGTTACAACCTCTATACAAAGAAATCATCTGGTCTAATTTTGGTTTACGGTTTGTACGAATTTCGAAGGAAAAAACGTCTCATTCTTGATGAAGTGACAAAAAAATATGGCCAAAAAAATCATTAGAAACAGGGTAAAAGAATGAAACGATGACGGCAAATACACAACTTTCTTTAAGAAGCCCTAGAAAAAAAACCAACAACTTTAACACCAGAATCAATCAAATATGTGATGCAAGTGTGTGTTTTGCCCAATAAGTTTTTGTTTTTTAACAACAGCACTTTACAGATTTTTAATAATAAATACATACATGACAGGATAAGATTGTATGACATATCACTATACCATTAGAATGTCGCTCGGGAACATGTGACCCATTAAGTGATAATGTTATTTATTAATGGGCAACACGATTTAGAATATGGTAACTATGGCATATTAGATAATTTCAGTTTTTCTTTTTGTTTCACATAGGGATATCCTGGTAGTAATTAATGTATTCTCGTCTTAAATCGGTGAGGATTCGAATCCTGTAATGTGTGGCTATGATAGCTTAACTAATATGAGTAGATTAAATGGTCCATCAAAAAACTATATATGTTTATTTTTTTCTTTCAGTTTTTTTGAACATACTCCTAAGTTACTTCTAAATCCACTTAACTAGCCTAATGCAGGATTTGAACGCTTGTTTTATAGTATATAATAAATGAATAAGTAGGACACGTGATGATTTCTGATGAAGTCTAATTTCGTATCCCGTTTATTTATGCTATTAAATGATAATCATTAAGAATAATTTAATTAAACAATTAAATATCTAAAATATGTATTCTAGTAATTTACTAAAACTTATTTAATCATAAGATTTTAATCATATTTTATCTGAAAAATTTTAATTTTATAATGTTTATGCAAGGCTTGTATCAAACTCACTGTTTACAAAATTAGTTTATGCAAGGTTTCTAATCATTCATTCACTATTTACATGAACAAATGTGGGCCAGTTAGTTGCTTTTTGATGCAAGGTTAATATTTTCGATTAAGGTATTGTAGCAGGTTGATCGAATAATGTTAATTTTTACTTCTGTTTTTTTTTTTTTTTTTTTTTTTTTTTTTTTTTTTTTGTCTTTATGAGTTGAAAACCATTGACTTCTTTTGACATTAATGCACTGTAATTGACTACTTTCCCCCCTCTAATTACCTGAAAATTTGTAAAAATCTAGAGATATTATAAAGTTAAAACAACCAAATATAACTTAACACAAGACCAAAATTAAGAAACTGTTAGATTAACATAACCAAACAATAATTAAATTGAGTAGAGAACTTAACAGGTGATACACAGGTAGGAATTTAAAGCATCCATTTATTGTATTTTCATGTTCAAAAATAAATCTTAGTATCTTGAATTGCTGCTTGACAATAATCGACCATTCAATAAAACATTAACTAAACCACCCAATGCTGGGAATATGTCCACTAATATTTTATAGCAGTTGGTAGTGACTTTTTTTTGGCTTTTGTAAGTTTATTTCATTATTTAGATTAATTGATATGCAAGTATGTTGCTCTCGTTCATTTGTTTGCTTTAGTATTCAAACTAACATTTATTGAGCAATACATACATATTTTTATCTTTTTATTTTGATAACCCTCTACGCGCTAGCAACAGTCGAAGAATGAATAGCAGAACCAACATGGCACACCGAGAAGATGTCACCAGGAGGGTTGTTCATGTGTGCAATGCTAATCAGCAGGTACGCATTTCTCCTTAAAGTGTTATGTAATACTATGGATTTTGAATCATAAACGAATACAAATACCGTGCAACATATATATGCTTTTCTTTGCGCTTTTAATTTGCTCTTAACTTTGTAAGGCTTAATTACTATGGGATTATTGAAGCAATAATGAAAATTAACAATTTCTATTATAACCTTTTCACAACTAGGTAAAAGTGGGTTCAAATGGGGCAAATGAGTTTTATAATTAGTTCAACGTGTGCATACCTAATTGCTCGTTGTAAACTGTATATTATTACGTTAGTAAATTGGTTTGAAAATTACACAACGTTGAAAATAGTTTGTTGAAGGAAAACATTAATGTTGACAAATAGCCTATTTGGATCTGAGTTAGGATTATAGTTTGTAGTTTTTTTATTTATTTATTTTTTGTTGCTTCATTATGGGTTTTGAGTGTATGCAAACAATATTATGAATGTAATATTCAAATCTTGATTAGCATTGAACTCCATTTGACTATTAAAGTTATGAAATTAACTTATTTCTTGTATATAATCACACTAAGTATCACCTAGATGTATCCTTGAACTTGTGAAATTTATTTTGGGAATAATACTTTGTAAATAATTGCATTATATATGTATTGACTTTCATTACATTCTAAACAAATGACTTTACATGTATTCAATGTTTTCTTACCTTTTTTTTTTTTGAAATCAGGATGTAGGAGGACATGTTTCGCACAATGTAGATATCGGTTTACTTCGAGAGAAGCTCAAAAGTTATCAAACGGGTGGCAAAATGAGCGGGTTGCCGGGTTGTGTAATAAGTTAAAATAATCAGGTTGGTCAAAAGACTTATAGCACAACAAAAAATTGTATCATAATTAAAGTAATAAAGACTTAAAATCTGTACTTTGCATGTTTTACACTTTGAACTCTTTGGACCCGTTTGACCAATATGACAAATTTTTATTTTTTCTAAATTATAATTATACCCGTTTAATTTGTTAAAGATAAAACATAACTTGAACCGAAAACTTATCTCTCTGTTCGTTTATGATGTTCTGCATCAACATATGGCTTCATATCTAGATTTTGTATCTTACCATTACTTTTGGATAAAGCAGGTCATATGATGGAACTTCCTTATGTGATTAACATCATGAGATCTATCAAAGAAAACTAGCTATTGATTTCCTTAAAAGAATTCAAATAAAAACTCGAACTACGTATAATAGTCTAAAATACAGAAGTCATACAAACATGTTAGGGTCTTTGCTTATTGTAATATATGACTGTTTTTAGAGATTAAACTGACTTTTAAGATAAACAATATATTATATTGTAATTGGTTTCACTATTGTTTGACTTTAATGTAATTCATTGAGTTTTAATATAAACATCTTAATCAAATATCTTTATTTGATGTTTCTTGCAACACTATAACATACCTTCAGGATTCTTTGCCATAATGACGTGACGTAAAAGAAACCAACTACAACGGGCAGGCTAACCTACTAGTATTCTATGTAACTAACATCATAGGAATTTGATAATCATTAATGATGAAGAAAGATGATAATATGAAAGAGATGAGCAATCAAAATCAAGTGTGTCTTGTCGGGACAAATGATTTAAGAGTGAATCTAAGTGAGTCAAACCCACTAAACACATGGTCCAACTATTTATTTACCTCCAGCTACAAATGTGTGTGACTCTATTCCGTCAAAAAGGTAACTATTAATATTCTATTGGGCTATTTAACAAATTTTGCATTGTCCGGTTGTGTAAATAAAAATTATAAATGAGAACTCGGTATCTATAAACTCACCTTTGTGAAAACTTTTAAATAAAAACATGATTCGAATTTAAGACATCTTCTAGAGGAAAGTGAGATACTTATCATTGTATCACTTCTTAAAGAGTCATTTTTAATTTTTTAATCTAATAGAAGAAATGTACAAATTGAAAAGGTTTAATAAGCTTTTTATTGTGTTTAATTGTATCGTATTTCATGAACAAACTATATTAGTTATGTATTTTAAAAACCATGTGAACTGAATGATCTACACATGTGTTTGTAGTCTTATCTATCAAATACAAGTCCTTATGAACTATCTATTTTTATTAGTAGTAGTTCAAAATACATAAAAGTAAAATATAACAAAAAAATCATACAGACTTTATTAATATAACATCATATAAACTATAATTATTATGAGTTGGTAAAAAGTTGGGAATAAAATAAGTTAAAAGGTTATCCAAGTGTGTTTGAATCTTCAAAATTAGAAACCTCAAACTTAATCTTCTAGCGTTAAATCTAAACTTAACCTTATTTGTGGTTAACCTCAAATTGGTTAATTTCAATATAAAGTTAACCTCTTTTTCCACTAGCGAATAACCTAAATAGGCGGAACAAAATTACAGATTCTATAAGAAGAATCAAAACTATGTATATTTATTTTAGATAAAATTACACAAATAATTTTCGTGGTTTGGGTTAAATATCGGATTTGATCCCTAGGCTTTAAAATCTACGGATATAACCCTTAATACACTTTTTGGTTTCAAGAATGGTCATTGGATTAACAAGGTTAAACTAGTCGGTTAGTTTAAGGGACATTACAGTCATTACAACGTTAACTTGCATGTTTATTCGAAAATCTAAAATGAAACCAAAGATTTCTCCCCCAGTCACTTAAGTAATCCAAACAAGTAATGACCATTCACCATTCAAAGACTAGAAAAATGATCATTTTAAGTGATCATTAAATCGAATGAGAAACTAAAACCCAAGAGATTGTGATGTCAATCATTAGTAGTTGTTGATATTGTGCTAGTTTTCGGATTTTAAATGGAAGCAAAAGCATCCCATTTTTATTGTCATGGACGCTACATCTAAACTATAACCCTCGTTATTTTCTCCGATCTCCATCTAACGAAAAGTTGATGTTAGATATTTTTATGTAATTGGATTAACTAATGATCAATTTGATCATAATATCTATCAAACAAGTCAAGAGGTGCGTAATATATACTTGTTTGAGTTTATTCTGATCTTTAAAATTAAAAACCTTCTTAGGGGTGAAGCCTCTAAATAATGAAGGTTCCAGAAGGGAAACACCCCATTGAGGGGTCCGAAGGCATCACCCCTAGTAGCGGGGTCCAAGGGGCATAGCCCCTAGCTGGGGGTCAGAATTTTTTACTTTGGTAAAAAATGCTTTATAAAAAATGCACGAAAATTTGATTTTCTCAAAAATTTACATGTGAAATTAGGGAGAAAAGTGTGTAATATTTGAATATGAAAACTGTCACCTACAGTTTTCACTCCTTCCTTGTAAATGTTGATTTTGAAACATTTAATGTTGATTTTGAAACATTTTTTGTCATTCTGCATTTCTTTGGTTCTTGAAACACACACATAAACACATACTACGTTCTTGATTCTGATTTGTATCCGATTGAGATATCTTCAATCTAAAAGTGATATTTACGACTCTCAGATTATCTAGGTTATTTATTTGAAGTTTCCTACGGCTGAGTGACGGAAGCTTGAACTCTGACATGGCAATCATCAGCACTTTTGACAATGTATAGACGAAATTAGAATTAGGAACTGAAATCGGCATGAAGAATCCATCATACTATTTGTTGTCATTTCGGTTAAGAGTTATAGAGTTGAAAGTTGAGCCAAAATGATGGTGGTGGCCGTAGAGAAGTGGTATTCTTGATCCATCAAAATTGAGTACTTTGAGAAACTCAGAAATAATCTTGAGAAAGTATTGTTGTTGGTGCAAAAGGTACAACCAAATTAGGAAGTTTCTTTGTCATTAAATATCAAATTAGGAAGTTGCTTTTACATTGAAGATGAAAGAGATGAAATAGGAAGATGACGATTTATTGAAATTAACTATCTTGATTTTGAGAATGCAATGCATGAATTTTTAGATTGGCAAAATTCATCAAACAATTTTGCCCAACGTTATCCGTTTGGGTTCATTTGTAGTTTTCTCCGTACAAGGGCCAACGATGAGGTGGCGTAGGTGGTCTTAATCGGAGATTAACAGCGGCTTGGTGGAAGGGGAGAGTCGGAGGATTGGGTGGAGGTCAATCACTGTTTTGTTAATATTTCTGGGAGTCGACTAGCGGAGTCCATGGTTGTAAACGAATCAAACATTCAGCGAATAGTTCGTGAACAGTTCGACGGAAAGTACGTTTATATTCATTCGTTTAATAATTGAACGATCACCAACAACAAAATTTTGTTTGTTTAGTTAAATGAACGAACATGAACAGAGGCTGCATTTATTCATTCATGTTCATGAACATTCGATAATGTGTTGGTTAACATCTGTTTGTGTTGGTTCATAAAAGTTATATTTTAGATAATTAAGTTAAGTACTTGTTTATAGCTGGTAGATATTACATAATGTTTGTGATTTTAATTAAAAAATCAATATATGATGGTTTGCATTTGTTATTTAGAAAATTCCGTTTGAGTTCAATAATGTTCATTAATATGTGTGTGTTTGTTTGTATTCGTTTGCTTTCGTTTATGTTCGTGAACAGTTCATGAATAGATTCATTTCCTTAATAAAACGAATACGAATACAAAATCTCGTTCGATAAATGTTTGTGAACAGTTCATAAACAAGTTATTTTTTAATGAATGAAAGCGATCAATGTCATGTTTATGTTCGTTCGGTTCATTTACAGCCCTATTGTATTCTATTGGTAGGTGTTTTGTGATTTATTATTTTTTTAGTAATTAAAATATGAAATCACTAAAATACCCCTTATAATTGATTAATTCAACACCATTAAACCCATGGAATATTATCAAAACCAAATATTATAATTGCGGACTATATTCATGAAATTTAAAGCTTAGGGACCAAATCCAATATTTAACTCAAACAACATCGACCATCCGTGCAATTTACTTTTCATTTGTCTATGTTATTATCATGTGTATTGCACGAATTTGTATATATAAAATATTAAATAGTTAATAATAAAATTTATAAATTATAAAATGAGATTTTAAGAAAAGGTATTATTGAATTTAATTATGAGTAAAAATTTCAAAAAATAAAATGAAGATATTATGTTTTAAAAGATTTTTTTTTGTTTTTTAAAGTTCTTTTTAAAACAGATTATTTTGAAACAAATCATTTTGCAAAAATGTCATCTTTAAAATTTTTTTATTATAACTTTGAATTTAATTATTTTTTATAAAAAGTTTATTTTTTAAAAGGCATACGTTTTAAATTATTTCATATTTAAAAAAGTATGATATTTTAAAAAAATATTATATTTTCTAAAAAAGTTATTTCTTTAGAACCAATATCAGATGGGGCAAAATCGACCTGGGCAAAATTGACCCGACTACCTTCACCATCGTCACCAACGCAACCATCAACATCAAGTTGATGACGTGGGAAAGCCACCGCCGGCGACGACACTAAGAGGAGGTTGGGAAGGCATGACATGCACCAGCTCGAGAAGTGGCCTCGACGACAGGGAAACCAGATCTGGAAACCCTAAAGGGTGACCAGCGTGCGCCGCCATCAGACACCATCGAAAACCCTAGTGGCCACCGGACGGTTCTAGCTGCCCCACGACCACTGCCACAACCGCGAACATCAACAATACAGATAAGGTTAAGACGGAGACCAAATCAAAGACCTACGAACGGCTGCCACCATAGCCAAAAGACCCAAATCAAAACCCGAAACAATCAAGGCTAGAACAGAGGAAATGCACGAAGCAACTGGAGGCGCTCTACTTCTCTCTTTACAAAACTGGCTGTAGAGGATCGATTGTAATTTATAATTTATCATGTCACATAAGATGTCAGTGCAACGTACAACGTGCATAAAAAATAGTTCTTATTATATCAATGGTTGATGACACTTAACAAACAACATATTTTTTTTAAAAATTAATGTTTTTAACATGTTACATTTATCTTCTTCTACAGTACAAGAGTTTTCAACCTATTTTATAAAAGGCTTATTTGTTTTTATCTTAATCTTATCGAGAATTCTCTCTAAAAAGTGATTCTAATAGAATTCTCATTTTTTTTCTTTTTTCTTTTTTTTTTTTGAATTTTGAATTCTATTTATTAGTTATTAGAAATTGATCTAAGTAAAATCTACTTGTATTATCCTTTCTTTAATGAAGTTTTTTCGTACATTTATTAAATTTTATTAGATGAAAGAAAACGTTGAGTTTAATCAACAAATTGATGCACCTTAATATATTGATTTAACAAGTGGTTACCTCTACGTTTTTGAGTAAGCATTTATTTAGGTGGGTTGTGGAGACAGAGTGGAAAGAAATTCATGCATGTGATGGTCATGATGCATAGTTTATTAAGTTAATGGTCAATTTTCAAATAATATCATGCCGTGTAGATCTTGCGATTATCATTTATTCATTTAGTCTCTGGAGCTGAATTTTCTTTAATTTTAAAGATATAGTTTTAAACTAGTATTAAGCCCTTATGTTACAAAGGGTGGCGTAAAATCATGTCAAGTAACACCAATAACACACCACCATCAGTGACCACCAATATCGAAAAACCTGTATTAATTTTTTTTTACAAAAAAACAAAAGTAGGTGTAAAAACATTAAACTACGTAAGCAAAATAAAACATATAAAATAATAAGTAAGTTGATCTATAACCAGCGCGTTGCGAGTGGGTAGTTAAACGGGAAAAAAACATTGGTAAAAAAGTTGAACAACACATGCACGCTACGTTGTGTTAACCCACAAAATTTAGACTATAACGTATAATAAAAAATTATAAAATTTAAAAAGTATATGGGGACTAAAGTTGAAAATAAAAAAAAATTTAATGTTAAACTACAAAATATGTAAAAATATTAAGATAAAATAAAAAAGTTAAAAGATTAGAAAAAAAACAAAAGATAGGTACCATTAATTAAACACATGTTAGAACCCATGATGGGCCCAAAAGAATATGGTTATTTTTGTAATTTTGTTATAAAGAAAGTATAATTATAAAAGCATAAGATAAAACCCTTGCAAAAACATAATTGGTAATTAATAATACTAATATTAAGCCATTCACGTTACAGCTGAATACGTAAAACGATGCCAAGTACCAACAATGGCACATCATTGTTTCAATAACACCGAAAAAACTCGTAATTAAAAAATAAACCGAATGAAAAGTAGACATAACAACATTGAACCACGCAGGAGAAATGTAAAATATTTAAAACAATAAGTCAATCTAAGACCAGCGCGTTGCGACGGAGCCATTAAACAGAGAAAAAAGAAGCTTTAAAACGTTGAACAACACACGCACGTTGCGGCGTGTTAACTCACAAAATTTATACTGAAATGTAAAATGAAAATTTTATAAAATATGAAAAATATAGGGGATAAAGTTAAAAATAAAAAATATTATGACTAAATTGTAAAAGAAGTAAGTATAAGAAAATTATAAAAAAATAAAAATAAAAAAGTAAAAGAAAAAATAGGCACAACCCACTAAAATATATGGTACAACCAATTATGCATACTGAAGAGAATTTTGTTAGAACGAGAGTATGATCATTAAAGCCTAAGATACAAGCTTTATGCAAAAACATAATTGGTAACTAGTAATATTAGAATTCAACTTGAATTTTTTAGCAAAATATATTAGAATTTAGTTTTCTAATTGGTTTTCTATTATATATAAAACTAGTTTTCTATTCACAGAAAAAAAAAATTAGCTTTTGAAATTTTTAATTTTTTTAAAAAGTTATATCTTGTTATTTTAATTGTTCATAATGTCTAGAGTATTCTTTATAAAATTTAGAAACAATTTTTTCTACAACATTGTTTATGTTATATGATTATACTAAAATTTTCGGCTTGATATTTTAATAGTAAAAGAAGGCCCGATTGTAATGAGGCCTAAAGCAAAATAAACTTTCTAGATCGTTTTAAATTTTATTGTGTTAAACATCGTCTTTTATCCGGGCTTTATTAATTAACTAAGAAAGTTACTAAGGAAACAAACAATTTAATAATTCACTAGACAACTAATAAGGGAATCAAATAAATACTAATCAACTAAATCTTTGTTGGGTGCAAAACGACGAGAAACTGAAGCTTTCAAAATCACAATCATTACGGACCAAAGATCTTATTGTATAAGTTCAGAGACCAAGTTAATCACAACAAAAAAGACAATATAAAACAAAGTCAACGTGACAAATGACAAAGTCAACATCAAGACAAAAAGAAAAATCAAGGATGTAATATTCCATAGTTTTCTATAAATAAAAACCCACTAGTGCAAATGTTAGTGTGTTTCTTATGTAGTGAATCACCACCTAATGAGAATTCCTTTATTGGGTGGGTTTGTGTAAGGGTATTAATAACGCTAATGCAACCCAAACACTTAAAGTCTTTCCTGCATGTATGCACATGTACACTGAAGTGGAATGCTTCGGAAGATTCACACTGACTTGAAAATTATTCTAAGTGTAAAATCTTCCGAAGCCAAGACCAATATCTTCCGAAGCCAAGACCAATATCTTTCGAAGCCAAAAGATGAAGTCTTCCGAAGCTTCAAGGACAAAGTCTTCCGAAGCCAACCATTGAAGACAGATTTCTTCCGAAAACTTTTATATTTACATGCTTTATCTGATGTACTTTTTACCTAAAGCTGAACCACTTTCCGCTGCCACTCTGATAAGTCACCAACCTTTTCATGAGTTGGTGA
>BJCO01368380.1:0-17251 GCA_018326465.1 Flaveria floridana | reverse complement strand
GTTTTAAGTGTTCAATTATGCATTATTATCATAATATTATTAGTGGACGCAGTCACTTTGTTCTGTTTATAAAACACAGGTACAGGAAGCTAAAAGAAAGGAAATCGAGCATTAGGAGGAAGATGAGTGAGAGCTGGAACTCGAGACAAGAACAAAAGAAGATCAAAGAACAAAGTACATGGAGGACGTAACTTACGTCCTTATGGACGTAGCTTACGTCCCAAGGCTTTTTCCCCTGAATTGAGGACGTAGGACAAAAGCTCAGGACGTACAATTAAGATGAGGACGTAGTTTACGTCCTTTTGGACGTAGCTTACGTCGTATGGCCGGGTTTGACCAAAATCTTCGGATTTTGACCATATTTAAAACGGAGAATTAATTTTCAAAACCCTAATTCGTATTGGGAGCAAAAAGGGACGAACTTGGACGATTCTTGACGTCAATTCTACTTCTCCAACTCATTACAATCCATCAAATCATGTTCCAATCCAATCTTGTTGCCGAATTCATGAAGATGCAACGCTAAGCTTTTCGTGATCTACCTCGGGTGATAGGTTTCGTGTTTTTAGGTTTTCGTTTATGTTCAAATTGTGTTGGGATTAAACTTTAGAACCCATTAAGTTCTTTATTGAGTTTAACTTATGTCTTGATTGTTTAAACAATTGTTTTAGTAAATCTTGATTTGAATTTCATATAACTATGCGCAAGTTGTATGATTGTAAGGTTTTGGTTGTTAATTCAATTGACATGGTGTACTAAGACCCGTTAAGTCTTGGATATCTCTGCCACTTAATCATTACACTTATAGAATCCCCGTTAAGGATTTCCCACCAAGTTGAACTAGGCGACTACCGAAAACCAAATCTGAATCCCGGGGTGGATTACCCTTTTTCATAATCATCTCCTAATCAATTTCATTAATTACAACTTTTTTCTTAATTAAGTTGTTAATCAATCCAAAAATCCACTTTCACAGCCAAGAGGCAATAGTTTAGTAATTTGTCAGTTTAATCATTCTTTTTCAAATTCAATTACAATACACCGACCACTAATTCCACGAGATTCGACAATCCTACTTACTCTAACTAGTTAAGGTGAATAGGAACACATTTTACATCTTATTTGATTGATACTTTGACATCAATCAGGTATCTTGACACTTGTGCTACAAACTATATGTCTCGCTCTTCAGGTACCCACTCTTCTTATGTTAATAGCACCGGGACTCTCTAACCGCTTTCATTGCGTGCCTCCTCAATCTGCATCTTTAACTCCATCCACTTTTGTTGTAATATCTCAAGATTTATGACATCGTCATATGGATCATCCCGAAGTGGATTTATTAAAAGTTTTGAATAAGAACAACTTGTATTTGTCAGTCGTGTGTGTTTGGGAAGCGAGTTAAACTTCCATTTTATGATTCTATGTCTTTTACTAGTAAGCATTTAGATATTACCCATAGTGATTTGTGGACCTTCCCGGTAACAAGTTTAAAAGGTCATCAGTATTATAAAATATTCCTGGACGATTTTTATAATTACTTATGGACTTTCTAGTTGACAAATTAAATCACATCTTCTCAATCTTTCTTAACTTTCAACAATTCATTGAAACACAATTTAAACGACAAATCAAGTGTTTTGAGAGTGACAATGGCACGGAGTATAATAACAAATTATTCGGGTATAGTTCTTAGTGATCATTCCCTCTTTATTTATAGACACGGGAAGGACGCTTTAATTGAATGTATTTTGACAACTTCCTCCAACTCTCTTAAACAACATATTATGTTACGTGTGTCTTTTGAGTTTGCAATGAATGATCTTGGACCGTTGACTAGTATTTCTGTCAACTGAGATTCAAGTGGTATTTTTTTGTCGCAACAATAGTATGCATTTGATATTTTAGAGTGGGTAAAAATGACAACAACATGCATCGGCTATTTTAGAGCAGGCAAAACTACCATAACTTTGTTAAGTTTTAAAACATCATACGACAACTCAGTTTTCTAAAACAACATAAAAATTGTTCAACTCCAAAATAACATAAAACTTTTTGGTTACCAAAAAAAAAAAAAAAAAAAAAAAAAAAAAAAAAAAAAAAAAAAAAACATCACAAAGTTGTGCAGATGTAAAATGCCAAAATTGCCTAGAGCATAAACTAATAAAAACTTGTCAAAAAACGGCCAAACAACCAGAACCAATTTTAAATTCGAACGGGTTTTGACTCAAAATCGTACCCAACAAGAACTACCGGTTCGGAAATAATTGGTTTCATGCACCTCTAATATTCAAAAGTAGACTATTAATTTAAGAAGCATATTAATTCGGAGCGTTCTTGAAAAATCAGAGGTGATTAGAAAGAAAAAAATAACAGACTCATAACAAAAATTAACTGGAAAAAACAAATCAAACGAGAAATGGACGGAGAATATATTCTGAATTGTTACCCAGCCAGCCAGCCAGCCAGCCAGCCACCGAAACAATTAACGTATCCATGTTCATTTTCACCTGAATACAACCTAACCAAGATTAAATATATATCCCTGTATCAATTAATAAATCTAACAGCAGGCAGGAATGGTTATTTTGAACATGCACTTTGACGCTGTAGTGTCTGTAATCGAATACTAATGATGGGTCAAACAAAAACAAATCCACAACCAAATCACATAAACAAAACATATATGCATGCAGCATTAATCTTTAACAAGGTTGTTCAAATACAAATAAGCAAACAAGGAAATAGTTCTTAGTTCTTAAGCCAAATTAGAAAAAAACACAACAAAAGTAAAAGTGCATATAGAAAGTTTTTTGATTTAAATCACCCTAGAAAAGGAACTCACATTGCACCCTGCAATTTAGTAATTTCTCTTTTGCATTCTTGAGTGTCTCAATCCTACTATCCAGATTACTCTTGCTGAATGCGATTCCAGGCTCTAGTTCACGGAACTTCTCATCTTGTTTGAAGCTCTCCAGGAAATGTTGTTCAATGACCTCTTCTATACCCACCTTAAGCATATCTGTAATCAAAAAATTAAGACTTAAAGACATGTTATCAAGCAATCGTTCAACGAGAAATTCCCAGTATGCCATAATTTCTTTTTTTAATTCGAACGCCCGTTCTATTTCTCCCTTAAAAAAGGTTCTCAGATGATCCACCCTGATTTTGTCTCCCAAACCTTCAACGTTAACATAATCATAATCGTTTCCAAGATTAAGCTTAAGTGACTTCATATTTTCCAAATTCTCAAAATATGCAGCACGGCATGAACAAGTAAACTGTTTTTCAGTTTCAATTAGTTTGTCCAACTGCACTTTGAAATCCCTTTGCAGAGATGCAACCAACAATGTACCGATCTTTGTCAAAGTCGTTTCTAGCTGATGTATGTCCTTGCCTTGGTCCTTGAGGACTGTCACAACTACATAACGAATGTAAGACATTAGGTCTGTGACAAATTGATCTATGTGGATAAACACATAAGAAAATTTGTCGTCAAGGAGTTGTTTGATGAGGGTACGCGGAATGAACGTTGAGTGTCCGGGATGGTTTGTGTCAGCTAGAAGATGGAGTTCGGAGAGTAGAAATGGCATCTTCCTATCAAATTTTATACCTTGAAGAGTGGTTTTGAGTTTTAAAATTTTGGTTGTTATTTCAAAACTGGCATGCATACGCCTCATGTCACGATACGCCCCATACTCTTGATTTATGAAGATGTCGCGAAGAATGACGCACGAAGAACCAAAAACCGCCATGATTTTGGGGATAGCATCAGTCAGAGAAACGAACCTTTTTTCACATTTTTTTTTCTCCCGTTCAGACTTTTCAATCTCTAACTCAATGCTACCAAGGATTCGAGAAGAAGGCTTCAAGAGTACTGCCAACGTTGCAACAACTAGATTTTTTGAGACTGCAGTAAATCCAATATGTGCTCTATCAACGTTTGACAAGATAGTATCCTGAATATTGACATCGGCCTCATCCTTTTCGGTTGTTTCTTGATCATCTACAAGGAAGAAATACCCAAATGGAGTTGGGTTCTCTGTTCTCTTCTTGGTTAATTCTGTAATCATGGCTCTCGAAGACAGGTGCAATTTTGTAAAGACAGTAAGCGTGCGCTTGCCATAGCAATCCTGCTCATTAATAATCTTCCTAGATAGACATGACTCCATGTCTGATGAACAAGAGAGAATATTCAAATACAAGCATTCTTGACCGCTTGTGTACATGGTCATATAACCTAAAGACAGTGAAGCAAACAACTTTAGTAAACAAATAGGATGTGAAATGGGAAACACAAGTGCGTTAGCCGACTTATGTCATCTGGCCAAAGCCTAGCCTACAAGGATGGGAACTGTTTAGTACTTGTTTTCGAATTTCATATAGATGAGGTGCGGTTTGTTTCGGTTGAAACCAAAAACCGATAATTTCGGTTTTTAAAACCGATTGGGTTCGGTTTCAGCTATTTAAACCGATATTGTGTTGATTCACAAATACAATGTTATGAAATCAGTAGCCCAAAAGTTGTTATCCTCCTTTAACCACTTCATATAGACTATGATCAGTAGCCCGATGTTATGCATGGTATATATACATATGCGCACCATATTGTTTTACAGTTTGTTTTCGATTGTAACTTGAAGTACGTTCTAGCTTGTATTCATCAAAAAACTAGTAGCACAAGTTGTTTAAAAGAAAAAAATAATAATAAAATTGTTTCAGTTGGATTCATCAAACAACTAGTAGCACAACTTGTGAAAAATGGTTAACGCAGGATATTAAGAAATTAAAAAGAAAATACGATGAAAATAAACATATTACTCTTACCGTCAAATTTCTTCATCTCTTTGGTTCGTTCATCCTCACTGGAATGTGCAGAGTGGATTTGTGGAAGAATGATTAGCGTTAGAGCGGAAACTTGTTGTTGAATGATACTTACAGTCACTTCCATCGTGCATCGTTTATCTTCTGGTACGTTTTGGATCAATTCTGTAATCTTACTCCATAGAAGATTCTCGATAATTTCTGTCTTACAATGAGTACCTTCAGCGTAAAATTCCAACTCAATTTTTTGAGAGGCAACAGATTTCTTCGTCGTATACTTTAAAACTATCGGAAAATCGAAACCAGAAGGAATTTGAAAGCCCAATAGGGCCTTGATAATGTTTTCTGCAGAAGAATCCTCCCTTAGAACTACTATTTTGGGGAAGATGGAGTCAAATAATCTATCGAATGACTCTTTGCGGCAAAGTACTTCCATAGCTTGAAGATCGTAAATAATATTCAAGGGTGAATGACATGCTTCTAAGAACTCCTTGATAAGGGGGGGATGAATGGGTTGAGAGCCGGACATATTTTCCGGCGAGCGGGTGAAGAAGAAGGACTCTTACGTTGCAATGAAATCGAGAGAGACAAGAAAGAAAGATGATGGAAAGGACACACACAAAATGACAAAATGTGCTAACAAACTAGACCAATAAATAAATAAATACTTTTATTTCAAAAGAAATAATAATAATAATAATAATAATAATAATAATAATAATAATAATAATAATAATAATAATAATAATAATAATAATAATAATAACAATAACAACAACAACAACAACAACAACAACAACAACAACAACAATATATAAAAACTTATACATACGTATATCCTGAAGCATTTTCCAAATTTTTTATTTCCAATTTTTTTATTTCTTTTTGAAATACCTGCCATCAAACGAGAACAAACGTCCAGTCGCCCGCCCTCAAGTGAAGGTGTCGATTGCCTGTTGTTGCAGATCGACAATGTTTTCAATACTGCATCAAACGAGAACCACGTGACGATACTAATGTGTGGGTATCGCCCACGTGGCTTTTTCAAAAAATCCATTTTTTCACGGGATATACGTCGACGATACAGATCCCACGTGGTATCGTCAGGACAATTTTTTTAATATTAATTTCCGATGATACTTAATCCATCCCCCAAATTTTTAATAAAAATAAAAATATGAATTTTGATTTTTTTTTTCATAATTCATTAACAAATACGACTCTTTTTGAATCATAAAAAAACTTATTTTTCTATTATGAAAATATATTAATAAACACTATAAAATCATTACATCATTCACTAATATATCATTCATCATTCAATACCTTTATTCATTTTTCAATTATATCTCAAAGATAAGCAACAATATCATTTTTAACCGGTTTCAAAACCGTCAATGTGGATTATGCAAATATGAAGGCATCCAAAGAATTAATCTTAATCTTTATATCATTCTTTATTTTTTATTTATAAATCATGGATAGTACACGAGTTATTGATATAATAATTAATAAATAATACAAAAAAATCAAATTATAAGAAACTATTTGGCGTCCTTTTAAAAAAATAAAAATAAAGACTTTTATTTGGTCCGTACTATCTGTATCTTTATCCTATGCTGTCTCTAAGGGGACAAGAAAGATGCCAAAAATGGTGCAAAAATATCATCTTTGCCTCCTACATTCTAGTTAAAGTTATATTAAACTGTTAAAGTTTAATAAAGTTTGTTTAACCTTATATTTTCACTTGCTTAACTTAATTATGGTAAACAAAATTGCAATTTTATATGGTTATACTTGTAATTACATACAATAAAATTTGCTAAAAACGTATTGAAAAAAAAAATGAAAAAACAACAACTTTGGTAAAAGTATTAACTTAAACATTATTTAATGGTCATTACATGCAATGCTTTGAGATGATTTGAAGGTGAAACGGATACGAAATCACCCATGGCCTTGCGTAAAAGTGAATAAACAACAACTTTGATAAAAGTATTAACTTATTTTTCTATTATGAAAAATTATTTATAAACACTATAAAATCATTACCTCGTTCACACAGGGGCGGACCTACCCCCAACTTGGATGGTTTATCAAATCTTGTACAGTTGATGGTTCAAACAAAGAAACATCTTTCTTTTACAGTGGATGGTATATCGTTTATTGAAGCTAGCTCTCGTATTACCCGTTACAACCGCAACAGTTGAGAGATGTTTTTCGACAATGAAGTACGTGAAGTCCGATTTGCGTAATCGGATAGGTGATGAAAATTTAAACGATAATTGTATCTGTTTTATGGAGAAAGATTTACTTAGAAATGTCTCCATAGATGTTGTTATGGAAAGATTTCAAAAAATGAAACATCGTAGAGAATAACTTTAGGTATATTGTACCTTTATTCTGTTTTTGTAATGACATTTGACATGATTTTGTTCATTTTATGAAATTTAGTTTGATTGTCTTTTTTTTTAAATGAACCGACCCGATCCAACCTGTCATGGACCCGAAATGGTTTGAAAAAAATTATTATATAGTGTTACCGCGTTAGTCAACCGATCTTTAAAAAGTTTCCGCCCCCCATGAAAAAAATTTCTGGATACGTCACTGTTCACTCATATATCATTCGTCATTCAATACCCTTATTCATTTCTCACTCATAAATCATGGATAAACAACAATATCATTCTTAACCGGTACCAAAATCATCAATTATGATTATGAAAATATAAAGCGTCCAAAGAATTAATCTGAATCTTAATATCATTCTATATTTTTCACTCATAAATCATGGATAGTACACGAGTTACTAATATAGTAATTAAAAGAAAAATACAAAAAAAATCCAATTATATGAAAGAATTTGACACCCTTTTAAAAAAATGAAAAGAGTAAATTAGACGGATAGTTCCTGGGCAAAAACAATGTTTTCTTTTTTTCTGATTATCTATTTACACTATACCGATCGTGCACGTATCGCAACTTTAGTCCCCATTTTCAATAAATTACACATGCGGGCTTGAACTATGCGAAAAGTGCACAATGACAGTCTCTAACACTAACAAAACTTATCTTGATCCGTTAAGCCTATGTAAAAATACCTAAATACTCTTACTTTTAAAATAAAATTACTCAAAATAACCTACAACACTTGGTTTCACTTAGGGATCAAAAGCCATAATCTTGATTTCACTAAACTTCACGAATTGATGTTCAATTTGATGGAAATCAAATCTAAGGTTCTTAAGCAATTGGGCTTTTCTAATTAATGTTTATAAATTTTTTTTAGTGGAACCAAACCAGATCTAGGCTTGTAGCCCAACCGGTTAAAGCTTTACACCTTCACATCGGAGGTCTGGGGTTCGAACCCAGCCTCCAACATTTAATTTTTAAGTCAATTCTATAAATTTTAAATTTTAGAAATTATATTAACATGTTATTAAATCAAAATTAAATTATTTTGTTAACTAAAACATTTTAGAAATTATTACATAACTTTTTGAAAATTTTGAAACTTATAATTTTTAATTTTAATTACTTTTAAAGAATAATAAAAATTATAAAAATATTATTATTTTTATGAGATTTAAATGTTATAAATCTAATGCGACTCAAACTTAGATTGTTTCAAAACATTTTACAAATACTTTAAACAATTAATTATTCAAATAATTATTTAAATAATTAATTTTCATATTTAATACTTAATCTTTATTAAATCAATTATTATAAATTAAATTATTTAATTTCACTAATTATTCATTATCGTTCTCAATTCTAATTATTTAATGGACTTATTCCATCTTTATTGAAACAAAATATAATCAATTATTTTATTTTATTTAATTTATTTATAAAAATTCCAAATTCCAATTGAAACCCTAGTTAATTCATGTATGAATCGTTAATCTTATCTTTAAACTTAATTTTGGAACTTATACGTTTAGCTATCTTGTAAAATGAATCGTTAGAACACCACTTAATTACTTGTTATTACTCTTAAGATCAACTTATACAACATGTGAGTTTTTCATGCCCATTTTACCTTATTTCACACCTTTTAGAGTAAAACATATTAACGTCATAAACATACACTTGTAAACATCTTAATATTTGTAAATACACTAGCAATTCGTATTTAATCTTGTCATGGTTATATTGTGAGCCTTATATGAACAATCATTAACTATTTTTAGCCTAGCAACGTCATAAAGCTATGGGCTTGACAAACCTATTTGGTGCTAAAGCCGAGGTTATTGCCGGCTCCTGATGACATATGCTTGTTCATCATGGGAACATTCAACATAGGTAATCGTTATAACTTATCGTGGCCATCTTTGTTAAGGTTTGATTGTATCATTATGTTTTCTATAAACTTGCATTATTCGTAACCGATGACATGAATTACTATTTTTAAACTTATATATTCACGTATGTATAACCTATAGAAACTCACCAACATTCAATTGTTGATTTTATTTTTAACATGTTTCAGGAAATGCTCAAGGTTGATGTATGAAATTAAAGTATGGACACATCTAGGGTTGGACCTAAAAAATAAAGAACATGTTTTGAATCTTGGAATTTTGAACTTATGTTATGTTTCGTATTGTTTGAGATTTGTTGGTTGTAATTTTACTTTAAAACTTATGGTTAAATATATTTACAATTATTGATAGTGTTATGTGGCTGTGAACAATCTTAACCCTCATATCTCAATGTTTCCGCCATTAAGGTTGGGATGTGACAGTTATTCTATTTCATTCTAAATTCAATTCAAGACATGCTATGTTATTATTTGTAATTATGTGTTCATAGTTAGATAAACTTGATGATAACATGATCATTAATTAATGCAACCACGGTAATAATGATAGATCTATTGGTTTGACAAACCCACCCTATTTATTTAGTCATGTGATGATTGGAACCAAAATCATTCATTCTATAAGGCTTCGTCTGTGAACCGAGTCAATTCAGTCATTAGGTTTGATTGTGTTGGTTTTTCTTATATGTTATACTATTGTATTATAAATCTTGACATTGTCATGTGAATTAAATTATTTAAATCATTTAATCAATCTATATATGTATTCAAACCTATGTTTACTCACTGGCTAATTCGTTAGCTGACTCATTACTTTTTCACGTGATTTCAGGATGCAGTTTAGAGGACTTCTCCATGCTTATATAGAACTTATATCACACCCCGACCGATAGCGGAATTATCGAGGCGGACGAATGTGAATCGATTGTTCATAGCACATGGCAATAAATACGTTGAGATAACATTTAAAGTCATTTAGTTATTGAATAATGCAAGTCAAACACACATTATGACACAATTAAAGTGAAACCATAAAACATAATATTGTCTTCTTTATTATTTTGACTAGGTCCAATCCTAAGAATCCTCTAGATAGCATTTCCTGAAATCATGTGAAAAAGTAACGAGTCAGCTAACAAATTAGGCAGTGAGTAATCATAGGTTTATTACACATATATAGATTGATTAAATATCTTGAGAAATAATTCAATTCACATGACTATGTCAAACTAAAGTGCAACAGTGTATCATAACAGAAAAACCAACACAATCAACTCTAATGATTGAATTGACTCGGTCCTCAGACGAAGCCTTATAGAATGAATGATTCCGGTTTTAATCACCACGCGTCAAAACAAATGGGGTAGGTTTGTCAAACCAATAGATCTATCATTGTTACCGTGGTTGCATGAGTTAATGATTGTATCATCTTGTTTATCTAAATATGAACACATAATTGTAAATAATAACATAACATGTATTGAATTGAATTTTTGAATACAATAGAATAACAATGAATAACAATGATTGAATATAGAATCACATGATTTCCCCAAAATATAAAATATGAAAATGGGTAATGAATACTCACATGATAATTATAAACTTTTTTGAAAAATAATGAAATGCTAGACGTGACCCCAAAGGAACTCCTCAAGGTTCAACCTAATATTTGGTGGTACTCATTATTAGAATAATAATGGTTGAACGACTATGTGTGAATTAGGGTTTTGATTGGGATTTGGAATTTCAATGAAATATAATAACTTGACTAAACAAAATAAATTAATTGAATAATACTACTTAAAATAGTGATTAATTAGTGAAATAGAGTTATTAACTATAATGAAATATTTAGTTTTAATAATTGGTTGTCAAATAACTTGTTGAAAATGATTGAATGAATATTTAATTATTTAAAGGGTTTACAAAATTTAAGTCTTATAAATGAGTTTTTTTACTATTTATATAACATTTACATTCTTTAAAAGATATTAAAATATAAAAGTATTACTTTTAGAATCTGTTTTTCTTTTTCAGAAACTAATTAATACTTTCTGAAATAAATGTAGTTAAGAAAATGTTTTTTTATTTAATAACATTTTAGAAATTTCTAGAATTTAAAATAATTAAAATAATTGTTTTAAAAAACAACATTATGGGGTCCTCTTTGTGTGGGGCGTGGGGTTTACCAGTTGGGCAGAAGCCCAAGAAGTGATGATACGCCAATTTGAAATCTTAGAAAAACGATAATTATGCATTTCCCTCATTTCACATAAACCCTAATTGTAGACTGTTTAAATTGGACAAGAAATCGATATTGATAATCGAATTAAGCATAGGGCTTTCGATTAACATGAATAAACGAGTGTAATCATGTATCAAATTACCTTAATTGAGATGGAATTGATGAAGAATAGGAAGAACAGGTCGCGACTGGTTGAATCTTCTTCCAGAGCATTTTTGTTAATAACAATTCAATTAAATTTATGTAAAGCTTCCTAGATTGACGATGATGAGAAGACCTGAACTAATTTCTGTTAAAGTTGTCTTGAATATGGATTTCGATCGGTTGTAAGGTTCAAGAGAAAATGGAGATCGAAAACGACGAAGATGCGATGTATAAATGGAATTAGATGTGCAGAAACTTTGAAAAAGTCGTTTGGAAACGTTTCCCTTTATTATATAGGTTCGATCTCATCGGTTACACACAAGACGAGTTAACGAATTCGGGTTTGAATGTTTCAATTCGCATTGGTGTTTGAATGTTGTTTCAATTGAAATTAACAACCTGATTTCATTCGAATTGATTAGAAATGCGTTAAGGATCAGCTCATTAAGTCATTTGATAGTTACTGTTACAAAATTGATTAGGAATTTCAGTTAGAAACATTCAGTTTGAATTTGGATAACCATAAGAGTCGTTCCTCGAATTAATATGCATCATGAGTTCGAATCAGACTCGAGACCATGAGTAACGGTTTTGATACTCTCGAAATGGGTTAATTTGGTGTGGTTTGGGAGAGAGGTGGTCGCCGGAAGTCGACTCGAAAGTTGGCCGGAGCGAACGACGACGAGGGGAAAACAGGGGGGTTGGGTTGTTTTTTTAAGTTTACAGGTTTAGCCCCTGTAATTTAAAATACTTGTTATTTTATGTGGAAACTTGTAATTTAAGTTTTATAATTAATATTTCCTGCCCTAAACTCTTTTTTTTATAATCCATTTATTTCACAAAATATTTATAAAACTTTTATAAATTTTTAATAAGCCTTTTAAATTTAGTTATTTATCACAAATGACAAAACAAACTTTCAACTTAAAAATAAATGTTTTCAACCTTAGTATAATTTGTTCAAATGATTTAAATAAATGAACATTTTAAATAAAGCCATTTATAGTATTGATGAAACTACACCAAGTTACATTTAATTCATTGAAATAAATACTCTAAAAAAATGGATTCGGGTTTGCAGTTTGAAAATGGGTCGGATGTTACAACTTAGACCTATATTAATAAAAGACTCCATTAGAACTTAGACCTAGATTAATAAAAAACTCCATTATATTATTTGAATCTTTATTGCATTGTATTGTGTTATTTGATTGGTATTATTCAATAAAAATGACATTAAATATTATTAAAACTTATTTAATTCCATTTGTTATGAACAATCGATTTACATTCGTCCGCGCCGATGATTCCACCGTCGGTCGGGGTGTGACAGGCGCGTTGCGCCTAGGAGTACGTTTGTGTTAAACTCCATGCACATGTACGGACTGTAACTTGGTGAACTCATTTATAGATAGCTTGATAGTTGTGTAGTTATAATGTTCTAAAGGAATTGGATATTCGTGTTTTAATTATTGTTAAAGAATTAGCCAATTCTAAACCGTAGATTACACACAAACAAGTACGAAACACCAATGATCAACTCAAGATTCCAATGATTTCACTTAGAACAAGATTACAAAGAAGAAAGAATTACAGAATTGACTTAATGAGAGTCAAAATCGCAACTAACTATTCTGAGCATCAACTAACTATTAATACTCGAAAGTAAGCTCGGAAGTAAAAACAGTCCCCTAACTATTACACTTTGTCATAAGTGGTCCCTGAACTATATATTTCATAATCTCCACCTTAGTTCAAGACCTACTTATAACCAACACTTAACAACTTCAAACATTTATTAAACTTGAAACCTGGCACAACTTTAGTTAAAGCATCAGCTGCATTGTCATCCGTATGAACCTTCTCAACCTTTACTTCTTGTGATTGAACAACTTCACGAATGAAATGTAATCTAACATTAATATGCTTTGTTCTCTCATGATACACTTGATTCTTTGAAAGACATAGTGCACCCTGATTATCACATAATACCACTGTGTTTAGCAACATCACACCCAACTCAGTGATAAACCCCTTCAGCCACAATGCTTCTTTGACAGTTCAGTTAGGGCTATATATTCAGCCTCTGTAGTTGACAATGCAACTACATGCTGAAGTGATGACTTCCAGCTAACCACACCACCATAGACTTTGAATGCATAACCAGTGACAGATCGACCTTTGTCCATATCTTTTGCAAAATCAGCATCCACATAGCCCAACACTTCACAACCGAAACTTTGACAATTACCAAACACAAGCTCAACCTGCTTAGTTCCACATAGGTACCTCAAAATCCATTTGACAGCTTCCCAATGTACCTTACCAGGATTAGCTAGGAACCTACTTACCACACTTACAGCATAAGCTATATCTGGTCTAGTGCATACCATCAAATACATCAAACTGCCAACAGCATTTGCATATGGAATCCTCTTCATACTTTCTATCTCACTAGATAACACAGGTGAGTCTTTAGATGAAAGCTTAAAATGTTGACCAAGAGGAGTACTCACTGACTTGCAGTTAGTCATTGAAAAATTATTCAGCACCTTTTCAATGTAAGTAGTTTGTGTAAGGTACAGCTTGTGATTTACAAGATCCCTTGAGATTTCCATGCCTAGGATCTTCTTGGCTACTCCCAGATCTTTCATTTCAAATTCACCATGTAACATCAGCTTGGTAGCATCTATCTCAGCTTGATCTTTACAACATAATAACATATCATCAACATATAGTAGCAAGTAGACATAATCCACTGTCGTGTACCTTTTATAATACACACAGCTGTCATAGCTACTTCTATGAAGCTGCTTGCTCATTAAGAACTCATCAAACCTCTTATACCAGCATCTAGGTGATTGTTTCAATCCATAGAGGGACCTTTTAAGCAAGCATACTTTCTCCTCATTCTTATGATCAACAAAACCAGGAGGCTGCCTCATATAGATCATCTCATCTAGGCTTCCATGTAAGAAAGCTGTCTTGACATCAAGCTGTTCTAGCTTCATGTTACCAGTGGCCACCAATGACAAAATTACTCTAATGGATGAATGTTTGACCACCGGTGATAAAATCTCATTGTAATCAACTCCTTCCCTTTGAGTAAAGCCTCTAGCCACTAACCTGGCTTTGAACCTTGGTGGATCTGTATCAGCAACTCCTTCTTTGATCTTGTATAACCACTTACAATCCACCAACTTTTGACCTGCTGGTTTATCTACTAGTTCCCATGTTTGGTTCTTTTCAATGAGTCCATCTCATCAATCATAGCCTCCCACCACTTGTCTTTGTCATTAGACTCCATTGCTTCATCAAATGACAAAGGTGAGGTCATACTATCCATCTCTGCAACATTGAACACAAACGCAGATATGTCTTCATTTGTTCTGTATCTTGCAGGCACAACAGGCTGCCTTCTAGCTCTATTTCTAGCTAGACTATACTCAGTTGATGTGTGATGAGATGATCCTTCTCCCTGTTGTAAACTTCCCCCAACCTCTGAGTGACTGTCAAGTGATTCCATAGGCTCCACCTCAATCAAGATACCATCACTATGTTCACATTGATTCTTCTTCTTATCAATTAAGTCTTTATAAACAACTTCTTCTCTGAACACCACATCTCTACTCAATATCACCTTAGGTGACCCATCACCCATTCTCCATAATCTGTAGCCTTTAACACCCTCTGGATAACCTAGCAACACATATTTCTGTGCCCTTGGGTCAAGCTTATCTTTCTTATCATAAGCATAGGCTAATGACCCAAATACTTTGAGATGGCTGCAATCAGGCCTTTCATTTGACCATACTTCCATAGGTGTCATCAAGTCAATAGCAGCTGAGGGTGATCTATTTACTAGATATGCAGCTGTATTAACAGCCTCAGCCTAGAATGACTTGGGCATCCCTGAATCAGACAGCATGCATCTCACCTTGTTGAGTAGAGTTCGATTCATCCTCTCAGCTAATCCATTCTGCTGAGGGGTCCCAGGCACAGTCAAGTGCCTTCCAATCCCTTGCTCCTTACAAAACTGATTAAACACTGAGCTACAAAACTCCATTCCATTATCAGTTCTAAGCTTTTTCACCCTCTTTCCAGTCTGAGTTTTAACCAACAACTTCCATTCCTTGAATTTTTACAGTGCTTCACTCTTATGCTTGAGTATATAGACCCATACTCTTCTTGATCTATCATCAATGATAGACAAGAAGTATCTTCCCCCACTGAGTGAATTGGTTCTTGCAGGACCCCAAAGGTCTGCATGAACATACTCAAGAACATCCCTTGTAGTGTGAGCTCCCCTTCCAAATTTTACCCTGGTTGACTTGCCAAGTACACAGTGTTCACAGAACTCCACATTTGTATCATTCACTCCTTGGATGACTTGGTGTTTTCTGAGTTCTGCTAACCCCTGGTCACTTATGTGACCAAATCTCCTATGCCACAGGGTTGCATTAGTTTGTTGACTATGGCCTGCAATGTTTGCAGAGCCACAGTTAACATCCCCATCAAGGACATAAATGTTGTTTTCCTTTCTTGACCCAGACAGCATAACCAAAGATCCCTTTATCACCTTAACTTTGCCATTCTTAAGACTTATAGTGAGACCTTTGCTTTCAAGTGTGCCCAGAGAGATCAAGTTCCTCTTGAGTTCAGGTATGTACCTGACTTTCTCAAGAGTGAACTCCACCACACTCTCCAATCTCAGTGAAATAGAGCGTATCCCCTTAATGTGACAGGGTCTATTATTACCCAGTTGCACAGTTCCTAGGTCCTGCATCTCCAATTCCGTAAAGAACTCCCTCTTTGGTGTCATGTGATAGGAGCAGCCCGAGTCCATTATCCAATCTTGTTTAGATTGAGCATTTGATACCATTAAAACATCAGCACTCTCGTAGCCATCAGTGCTTCCATCCACAGACATGCTCCCATTACTTCTCTGATGTTGGAACTCAAGTTGCTTCTTTCTTCTATCCGGGCAGTCTCTTTTGAGATGCTTATCTGAGTTGCAGACATAGCATCTCCTTTTTGTCTTGGACTTGGATCGTGGGGTCGGATTTGATTTTGAAGATCTTGTATCTGATCTTCCCCTTACAAACAGACCATCACCACCCTCATCCTTGACATCAGACCTCCTCTTCAGTTCCTTTGAGTTGATTGCGGCCAAGACCTCCTCCATAGTCAAGGTTTCCTTACCAAACATGAGAGTATCAACGAAATGCTCATATACCTGTGGTAGGGATGCCAAGAATATAATGGCCTGATCTTCATCACTTAGTTCCACCTCGATGTTTCCCAGGTCAATCACCAGCTTATTAAATTCTTCTACATGATCATCTATAGACTTTCCAGGTGTTAATTGGAAGGTGTATAACGTTTTCTTGAGGTAGAGTCTGTTGGCCAGTGATTTGGTCATGTACAGACTCTCGAGTTTAGCCTAAATACCTGATGCCTCCTTTGCCACTTCCCTCAAAACGCGATCACCAAGGCTGAGGATGATTGCACTGTGGGCCTTTTCGAGGATCTCCTTCTTCTCCTTCGCTGATAAGTTCGCCGGAAGGTTGTTCTCCCCTTTCAGGGCTTCATCAATACCTTGATGTACTAACAATGCCCGCATCTTCACCCTCCATAATCCGAAATCATTCTTACCATCGAACTTTTCGATCTCAAACTTGGTTGATACCATCTTGTACCTGAATCGA
>BJCO01368378.1:0-21104 GCA_018326465.1 Flaveria floridana | reverse complement strand
TGAACTTGGTGTTAGATAATTGTGCCACATGGAGAACCTGTCACTGTAGAGACGTTTTTGGCATGGAGAGAAAGATTTGAAGCTGAATTAGCCCTTGAGAAAGCCAAGTAAGTTTCATAAGTAGCATATTCTATTATCTGGCATCATCTGATTCCTTTATGGTGTATTAATAAATAACAATAATAATAATATTTTTACATTGTATTGAAACCAGGCTGTTGCCAGAATCAGCACTTGCAATAACCAAACTAGAGTTGTACCGGTGATTATCGGTTTTAAAATACTCGCGCAGCGCGCGAGGCAGACTTCAACTGGTTATAATTAAGATTAAAAACCACATCACAATATTACAAGCTATAATTTAAAAGTACCAAAGAAATAATAACCCAAACTATGTTTCATCATCGGAAACCATGATGTTCACATTTTCCGCAACGTGTTTCATGATATCGAATATAAGTCCAAAATGTGTGTTCTCATTGCGCGACTCTAATATTGTTTTTGTTATCAACTGATTCATCGGTGGATCTCAAATGTGCACGAGTGAAATAGTGTTACAATCATTTTTTATGATCATAACGTGGAGTATAATGCACACGTACATCTTGTGACGCAACGACTTCAAGAATCACCGTTCGACCATCACGATCACCTCGATGGTATCATCCTCGATAAACCCGTAGGACAATATCATCATTTCTAATGAGTTCAATCAATGCTATTGAGCATTACCGGAAGACCATGTCTATATTGATGTGCAATCTACAATAACGTAATATCATGGCTATTGACCTTCGTAAAAATTCATTACCGTATAAATTAATAATAGCGCTGAAAAAATATTAAAGACATTTATGAGACGTACTAGCAGACATAGTTAAATATCCGTTGTCATGAGAAGTACTAGCAGACGTAGCTAAATATTCGTCGTATGTGTTGGGTGAATTATTTGTTGCGAGTTGACATATTACTGAAGTGCATTTTTATATTGGCGTGAAACTTTCTTTCCACCCCCCATCGAACCCTTCTTTAAACAATGGAAAATTATTGCGTATATATTCAACAATGCGTAGAAATAAATCTCGAAGTAATCAAAACCTATTTTAAACATCTCGTCTGTGTATTTTGGGTTCTCTATAAAATAATCATTTAAGAAAATGTTATTAGCCCAACACGATCACGTTTTAAGATATTTTTCTCGAACTTTCAGCTTCGTCGACATGTTCGGCAAGAAAACTAAAAAATTATAACCCGTCGAACTGGGAACCATCCGAAGAGGATGACGAGGACACAAAATAAATGTCACGGACATTTTTATAAAGTTGATAATAAGGAGAGGATATATTTTTGAATTGGTGTGTAAAAAACTTGAGTTATTAATTACTATTTATAGTGTATTTTTTGTTTTGAAAAATTGGCATGTAGCCGTTAGTGGAAGTGGGGTGTGGGTTGATTTCTGAACCGTTAAACAGTCACAAAAAATGGGATTGAGGTGGTGTGGCTTGATACGCCATGAGATGGGGAAACTATGCGGCGTAGGGGGACCAACGACTCTGTTACCGAACGGTGCCAGTTCCCGCCGCGGCCTTCTGGCGTGGGCGTCCCCATCCCTTTTATCAAAAAGTCACAATAGATAATGACGCTGGTTAAAAATAGAAATTTACCATTTTACCCTAGGGGAATTTGTATGTGTGAAAGGTCTCCCAACACATCAATCAGTGATACGAAGACTTCTTCGATGCGCTACCGACCCATTCGGCCGGATTTTATCGATCTCCTAAAAAACCTATCTTTCCACAATCACAATCACAAACTTAATCTTCACAGGTCCTCTATTGTTACTTACAATCATCACTCTTTTTTATCTCACACCCTTTAACCTTCATCTTCTGTTCATCACCCTTGTCATGATTCCCGATTATCGTCGGAACAATCACTAAAACCCTAATTTTCCGTTCATCTTTCCATCTTCGTTACTTCTGGTAAGTGATTCCGCAAAAAGCACACGCTTTCACGTTTCTTTCCTGTAATGTTGTAGTGGGCATGATTGAATTGGTGTGAATTTGTTTTTAGCTGATTTGATCGGAGATCTGAGGGGTATTTATTTTTGTTGGGTGTTGATTAGGGAAACAAAAAGATTGTGTTTGCGTTGAGGAATTGGATATATGTCCGTCAATCAATCAAGGGGTGATAGAAACGAGCCCCCACAGTACAGAAGATCCGGTCGATCTGGCAACCCCGGTTCTCCGAGGAACTTTTCAGGCGGTGGTGGTGGCGGGAGGGGCGTCGGAGGCGGAGGCGGTGGTGGTGCCACCGCCCCTCCGTCCGCCGCGTTTTATTCCGGTAAAAGGTAAAAGAAATTTAGGGTTTGTTTGTTACTTGTTCAAAATTAGGGCTTGTTTTGATTTGGGTTAATGTTGTTTTGATGTGTTTGGGATTGTTTTGTAGCTTTAAGAAAGTGGTCACTAATGCACAAGGAGCACAGGCTAGGATGACTGGTCCTAACCCGAATCCGAATGTGAGTTCAAACGCTTCTACTGGTGGTAGAGGTCCGCAGAATGGCGCACATATTCAACCGTCTATAGTAGGTATATACGGCTATATGCAACTTGCAACCACATTCAATATGTATGTTTTTTCTTTTTTGGACACTGATTAGGCTTGCCTTATTGATCAAATTAACAAATTAAGCTTGCTGGTGATAATAGTTGAATGAAAATAGTTAATAAAGCCAGTTTTTTTTTTTACCTTTAATAATTAGTTATACTAATTGAAGGATAAATTCAATAAGAAGGAACTATAGTAGTGTAATATTGAACCATTTTACTTTTATAATATTCTAAAATTATATTTATGTTTAAGGACATGATATCGACTGCCTAGCTCTATGTCAAGCCTGCTGGTAATAGTAGCTGAACCAAAAATATTAATTGAGCCTTCTTATTTCTCTGTAATTAACTAATCATACCAATTGGAGGATTAAATCAGAAAGAAGCAACTATACTAAAGTAAAGTTAAGCTACTTAGCTTTACAATGTTCTAAAATTAATTATGTGCTAGAAGGTGATATTGACTTTCTAGCTCTACATATTGGCTACATAGCTATAACATCGGTCATCATTTTATATGAAGAATAGGAGAAGGAGGCAGAATTTAACGGACTTTTTAAGTATTAATTATGATATATGATTTAGCTTTTAAATTGGTTGTATGTGCATTTGCTGTTAATTGTTTATTTGATTATTGTAGGAACACCTGAGCCGTCATCTATTGTTGCTAATGTAAAGGCGACTGATGCATCAGTTCAAAAAAGCACACCGGGCCTGCCAAAGGCTCCACAAAGTAATGTGGTTCCTCCCGGTTCTGGCACTACTGGTCCTTCTACTCCTGTGAAGGGTACCGAGTCTGTTATTTTCAGAATTAAAAATAAACATTTAATCTGGAATTAAGCCTATGTTGCTTTAAGTGTACCTAAAAGCAATCTGTTGGTGCTTTTGTTTGTTATTAGGTCCGGGTGACGCGTCTAGGGCTTTTCCTCTTCAATTTGGGTCTATTAGTCCTGGTGCTATTAACGGAATGCAGGTAATTTTTCTCCTATGTGCAAGTAACACTCTTTTGAATTGCATTAATCTAGATAATAGTGGTGGCATGATGTGCAGACCAGGTGACGTGTCAAGAAAAAACAATACCATCACAATAATAATCTGAATGTTTAAATAAAATGAAATTAGGAGGTTGTATGCTATAAATACACTTTGGGCGACTTCCATATCATTTGAGTCATTTGACTGATTTGTCTTTTAGCTTAGTGTTCTTTATTTGACCTGTTCGGAATAAAACACAACCTAGATTAACCCGTTTATAAGTAATAATGGGTTAAAATTGTCATTTATACTAGATACTGTATAGTTTCATGATTCATTTATAAGCATCATGTTTCTGTAGGTGCCTGCTCGAACCAATTCCGCCCCACCAAATTTGGATGAGCAGAAACGGGCCCAGGTATGTTTTTGTTCTTTGCTCAGCCTCACGTATGTTGTTAAAGAGATACTGTATTTTATATGTTTATAAAAATATACTTTATGTTGCTGGCTATGGTATTCTTTACCTCAAAGCTTATTAAAAATCTTCCTTTACAGTTGAGTTAGGTAAGGTGAATGTTGAAATGATGCGTGATTAATTTCGTACTTACTGTGTTTGGCACTAGATATGAGAATAATTGTTATATTGATGAGAACAGAAAGAAGAGGAGTAAAAAATTAACTTTTATACAGCGTATTATGTGTATCATGTTTTTTATACACAATCATATTTATCACTTGTTTCTTTAAAACAACCTTACTTTCTCCCTCTATCTCTAAAAAGATTCAGCGGCCTTGAAATAGTATGCTTTTTTGCCAAATAGTTAAAACAAACAAACAAACAAACATAACCAGTATATCCCACTCAAGAGTAGGGTCTGGGAGGGGTAGGTGGTGGCTAGTCTTTCCTCTACCTTGGGAGATAGAGAGACCGCTTCCAAATAGACCCCCGACTCGAAAACTTTTTGCCAAATAGTTAATTAATTGTATTTTCAATATTTTAGATTTTAAGAGAAAACAAAAGTTTTTTTCTTCAGTTTAATCGTGATGAAATTTATTATTTTCGTTAATAGTAGCAAAAATGGTAGAATTAGAACGAGAGTTTGAATTCATGGAAAGAAGCAACCTAGGAGTTTATGTAGATTAAACCAAGAGCAAGATGACAATACTTAGAAAAGCTGGGCAATAAGTAATCCATTTGTAGCTTTGTGCATTTTTAAAGATTTTTGCAAGCATAATGGTCACATTGAAAATAAACAACAACTGCAAGTCTGCAATGGTTAACATATTTTTATTGCAATGTCATCTTGTTGAATTAGACACCTCAACTCATTAAAGTGGTTATCTTGAAAGCTAGTGATAGAATCCGGGTAATTAAGCAAGCAAATAAACGATATAAAATGGATAAAGCAGGCCCGATTCGAGAGGGGCTAAGTCTCCAGTGATTACAGATCAAATTAAACAAAAAACCAGAACTAAAGAAAACAAAGACGAAGCCTGCTGCTAAAAGATTAACATGCGCTAACTTCTCCTGAAAATAGGGTCGTGCATAACTCCCCACCATTCCACTAATTCGCTGCTGTGCTGCCCCATTGGGTCCACCCAATTATTGAAAATAACATTAAATTCTGATCCACTATGGCCCATCTCATGGCCCATCTCATCTGCTTTGGCCCGCGTCCTTTTTCTTATGTAGACGTGTTGGATTTTATCATTGCTTCCCCCTCGGTAAAACGCCTTGTCCTCAAGGCGGAACGTAGGAAACTGCTCCGCAATCAAATCATATTGTTCCCAAGTAGCTTCCTCAGCTGGTCGTCCGCACCACGAAATTAACAGCTCTAAAACTTGTCGACCTGCCTCAGTAACCCATCGGTGAGAAACCACGGTAGATGGGATAAGATCAACTTCCCAGTCCTTAGTAATGGGGAGAGGAGTAGGTGGAGTTGAGGAAAAAGACCCTCGAGCAGGTTTAAGCATGGAAACGTGAAACACCAGATGAATTCTGGCATCCGGAGGCAGCTCCAACTCGTAAGCAACCGGCCCGACCACACGTTTAATGCGATAAGGTCCAAAAAACCGTGGAGAAAGCTTTTCATACCGTCGTTTAGCCAAACTACGTTGTCGATAGGGTTGAATCTTCAGAAATACGTAATCATCAACCTGAAAGGAAAGTTCTCTCCGTTTGCTGTTGGCTTGAGCACGCATATGATCCTGAGCCTTACTAAGATTGAGGCGGAGGAGTTTAATCATGTCATCCCGAGTAATCAGTTGTTGTTCCAGATCTGCGTTCTTCGTGTCCCCCTTGGTGTAAGGTAAGAGCTGAGGAGGGTCGCGACCATAGACCACCGAGAAGGGAGTAGTACCTGTGGAGGTATGATAACCAGTATTATAGGAAAATTCAGCCCATGCTAAATAGGAGCTCCATTTGACAGGTTGCTCGTGGGCAAAGCATCGTAGATAAGCTTCAAGGCACCGGTTGATCACCTCCGTTTGACCATCCGTTTGTGGGTGGTAACTAGTGCTTAATTGCAGCTTGGTTTGGCTTAGTCTGAACAACTCCTGCCAGAAATTGCTAAGGAAGATGACGTCTCGATCAGAGACAATGGAGCGTGGGAAACCGTGAAGGCGCACAACTTCTTTGCAAAATACCAAAGCCACACTTTTGGCTCTAAACGGGTGGGATAAGCCGATGAAATGGGCGTATTTGCTTAACCGATCGACTACGACTAAGATGGTGTCGAGACGGTTAGACACAGGTAGTCCCACGATAAAATCCATGGAAATGTCCTCCCAAATATGTTCCGGTATGGGAAGTGGTTGTAACAATCCAGCTGGGGAAAGAGTTTGGTACTTCTGTTGTTGACAAGTGATGCATTGCTGCACATAAATGCGAACTTCTTGTTTCATGCGTGGCCAATAATACTGAGTAGAGAGCCGCTTGATGGTCTTCAAAAAACCCCCATGACCACCCATTAAAGAATCATGGGCTTCATGCATTAACTTGAGCTTTACGTGGGATACATCGGGAATGACTAAACGCCGCTTATAGAACAGAAGTTGGTCCAGCCAAATGAAATCTAGAATTGATGAAGGATCCGATTTCAATTGCTGAATAATTCCACTAGTATAACTATCAGTATGTAAACCCTGCCGTATCTCCTCCACATCAACACAATGAGGGATGGTCAAAGTCAACAGCTCTCCAGAGTGAGGCATACGAGAAAGGGCGTCTGCTCCTTTGTTTTCTTTCCCCGATTTATGACAAATGGAGAAGTCGTAAGGCATAAGCTTTAACAATAATCTCTGCTGTTCCGTTGTGGTGATTCGCTGCTCGAGTAAAAACTTTAGGGTGTAATGATCGGTGCGAATCATAAAGTGGCGACCCAAGAGGTAGTGGTTCCACCTTTGAACAGCCAACACTAGCGCTAACAACTCCCGATCGTATGCAGATTTGAACCTATTAGAAGGAGAGAAACCCTTACTAAAATAGGCTACCGGGTGTTCCTCTTGAGAGAGAATAGCCCCGACACCCTCAGAAGAGGCATCACACTCCACAACAAAAGTTTTTGAAAAGTCTGGTAATCGGAGGACGGGGGCAGACATAAGAGCATGTTTTAGTGCAAGGAAGGCTGCAAGCGCTTCATCGGACCATTTGAATCCATCTTTCTTGGTTAGAGCAGTTAGAGGACGTGCAATCAAACCATAGTTTTTCACAAACCTGCGATAATATCCGGTAAACCCCAAAAACCCTCGCACTTGTTTGACATTAGTTGGGGTCGGCCACGATTGGACTGCTGCTACTTTTTCCTGTTCAACTTGTACGCCCTCTGCTGTTACCACATGTCCCAAAAATATCACCCTAGATTGCCCAAAACAACATTTTGACAATTTAGCAAAGAAACGATGTTCATGCAACAACTTAAGTGCTTGTTCCAAGTGTTGTATGTGCTGATCCATACAGGTGCTGTATATGAGGATATCGTCAAAGAAAACCAATATAAACCGTTGTAAAAAGGGGCGAAACAAGTCATTCATAACCGCTTGGAAAGTCGAAGGTGCGTTAGTAAGGCCGAACGGCATGACATTGAATTCATAATGCCCGGAATGTGTTCGAAAGGCTGTTTTTGGGACGTCCTCATTAGCAACTCTGATCTGATAATAACCGGAGCGTAGATCCAGTTTCGAAAAAACCGTAGCCCCGTAGAGTTCATCTAACAACTCATCGATGTTGGGAATGGGGTATTTATCAGCTATAGTGATCTTATTAAGAGCCCGATAATCCACACACATCCTCCACGTATTGTCCTTTTTTACTAAAAGAACCGGGCTTGAAAAAGGGCTTGTACTTGGCTGGATAAAACCTGCTATCAGTAATTGTTTAACTTGAGTTTCAATCTCTGTCTTTTGGGAATGTGGATAACGGTAGGGTCGGATATTAGGTGGGGTAGCATTGGGTACAAGTGGGATTGAATGAGTTTGGAAACGGGTGGGTGGTAGGTCTTGTGGTTCGTCAAATACAGTAGAGTAATGGTTCACAATGGATTGTAGTTGGTGAGGAATGTGAGGAGCATCAGTTGGGTCAATAGCTAAATGCTGAAAACTAGAGGACTTTTGTGGACCAGAAGGGACTCCTTGCAGCTTGTACTTTACCCCGTCAATTGTGAACACCATAAATAATTCCCGCCAATTTGCTTGGACAGTATTTAAAGTTGCTAGCCACTGAATTCCCAACACTAGATCAGCCCCCCCCCCCCCCCCCCCCCCCAAGTGAAAATGGGTGAAAATCTTGGGTAATCTTGAGGTTATCCACCTGTACAGTAACATCCTTGCACACCCGCCCACATCTGATTATATCCCCGTTCCCAATTTGGACCCTAAAAGGTGGTACTAATCGAGTAACTAGTTTCAACTCATTAACCAAAACATCAGATATAAAATTATGTGTGGACCCCCCATCCACCAAAATAAGTACCTCTGTAGAGTTAAGCGTACCGTGAAGCTTCATTGTGGTGGGGTGTGATTTCCCTAGGATTGCATGCAGGCTGATTTCGGCGGTATCCTCCCGTGTGCTCTCTCGGTCTGGGGTTTCATTCCTGGATTGTTCCTCAATTTCCTCATCCGCCTCCAACACCTTAAACGTACCCGTTTTACAACGGTGTCCTGGCCCATACTTGTCTCCACAACGGAAACACTCGCCCCGAAGAAATCTCGCTTGTTTCTCACTATCAGAAATACGACTAGTGGGTTTCGATTGGGTTGTAGCGGGAATTGTGGGTTTACTGTCGATCTGGGTGGTTTTGGTTTGTGAAGACCCTGTCGACACTTTGTTGGAACGATTTAAACTCTCCTTTGCTTCATATTCTAGAGCCAGGCTGACTGCTTTATAAACAGTCCTCGGTTTGTGAAGTCGAACATCAACTTTAAGTTCCTCTTTTAAGACCGCTCAAAAAGACCCCAAGAAGGCAGTGATCGGGCCAATTGGAGACTCTAGACGACCTCTTTGCGAACTCTTGACGGTACTCTTGCACCGACCCTGTTTGTTTGATATCGCATAAGTGCTCGTCGGGATTCCTAAACTCGGCGGGTCCAAAGTTCTTTTGGAGAATGTTGACCAAGTCCTCCCAGAACTCGATGTGCTGGTCGCTCGATAGCCAGGAGTATAAATCCAGTGCGTCTCTCTCCAGATGCATGGAAGCCACATCAACTTGGTCTTCCTCCGGTATGTTATAATAACGAAAATACTTCTCGGCTTTGAGAACCCACCCCCGGAGATCACCATCACTATATGCAGGGAAATCTAACTTGTTATAAGGTCGCTGATGCCGGTTGTTACTCCAAGAGGAGTCGCCCTCCTCATACCTTCCCGCTCCGCTCGATTTCTCTTTGAATTTTGATTCGGATTTAAGATTCGCGACATCGGCCTTCAAGGATTCCATGGATTCGGCTATGGCTGCTAATTGTATAGCAATCGGATCTGGTGGATTACCCTCGTTCGAGTTGTGTCGTGTCTGAACCATCTTTCCCGGCAATGGAACCAAAAGATAGAATCCGGGTAATTAAGCAAGCAAATAAACGATATGAAATGGATAAAGCAGGCCCGATTCGAGAGGGGCTAAGTCTCCAGTGATTACAGATCAAATTAAACAAAAAACCAGAACTAAAGAAAACAAAGACGAAGCCTGCTGCTAAAAGATTAACATGCGCTAACTGCTCCTGAAAATAGGGTCGTGTATAACTCCCCACCATTCCACTAATTCGCTGCTGTGCTGCCCCATTGGGTCCACCCAATTATTGAAAATAACATTAAATTCTGATCCACTATGGCCCATCTCATGGCCCATCTCATCTGCTTTGGCCCGCGTCCTTTTTCTTGTGTAGACGTGTTGGATTTTATCAGCTAGCACCAAATATGATCATTTAAGAAGTACTCTTTTATGAAACTAAGTATCATTTGGTTGTGTGTCGCTATCTCCTTCCATTATTCTCAAAAGTGAAGGTGGTAAGATGCTGAGCAATGGGTCAGAACATCTTATTATTGAAAGTTGAAACGGGTCATCTTTAACATAGGTGGAAACAGGCTGTGTCTGGTTGAGTTGACCGACAAAGTGGGTTCTAAAAAGCGCGCCTGAGGCGTGCCGAGGCGCCAAGGTGTGGGCTTTTGACTACTCAAGGCGCAAGGTGTACCAAAAGCGTACATAATATTTTTATGAACAATTAAAAAATATTATTACAACTATAATAATCGAAATCTTTGAATACAAGTGAGTGAGGTTTTATGGAGACTTTAGGTGATTCCAACCTGATCGACCTTGTGCCACTCTTCAGCTGTTTTTTTTGTTTGACCTATTTGAGATAAAACATAACCCATATGGGTCGTAAGCAAATTGGCCAGTCTACTAAAAAAAGCGCAATCTTTGAAATCAGATTTAAGCAACTTGTTACTCATTATTATAACGTGTGATTTTTATTATGTTGCAGGCTCGTCTTGATTCGTTGAAGGCCACTTCGTTTCAGAATCCGGCTCCCCCAAACCAAAATTTACCAAGGAAAGATCCCGGGCCTGTTGATCAGCCTGGTGAGGCCCGTCCTATCTCAAAAGAGAAAAAGAACGTACCTCCTTCAACTCCCGTGCCATCCCATACTCAGAAACCTAGTGGTCCTCCTATTGCCTCTATCCCTACTGGAGTTTCCATGAAAATGCCATTTCACCAACCTCAAATTCATCTTCCATTTGGTGGCCCAAACCCATCGCTGCAATCCCAAGGGATAGCTGCTAATACAGTGCCACTGCCCATGCATTTACCGGTTGGTAATGCACCACCGCAAGTGCCACCACAGGTATATGTCCCGGGCATCCAACATCATCAGGGAATCATTCATCAAAATCAAGGTCTGGCTTTCTCGTCTCAGATGGGTCCTCAGCTCGGAAACATGGGGGGGATGGGGATGGGGTTAGGACCACAATATCAACAACCCATGGGTAATTTAAATTTTGGTGGTGCACGAAGGACAGTAAAGATAACTCATCCAGACACTCATGAGGAGCTGCGGCTTGATAAACGTACTGATGTGTCTTCGGGTCAAAGGTCTCACATGCTTCAGTCTCAGGCATTCCCCCCTGCTGCTCATCCCATGAACTATTATCCTAATTCTTACAATGCCAGTGCCCTTTATCCTCCGCCACCTGGTTCTAACCCTTTGACTAATTCACAGACGGCACCTGGTTCTCAGCCACCAAGGTTTTATAATCAGGTTAGCTTTTTCATATATATATATATATATATATATATATGTATGTATGTATGTATGTATATATGTATGTATGTATGTATGTATGTATGTATGTATGTATGTATGTATGCATGCATGCATGCATGTATCTATGTATGTATGTATGGATGGATGGATGTATGGATGTATGTATGCATGCATGCATGCATGCATGTATGTAAAGTCTGGTCGCACTAAGGGGGATGTTTGATGTGATCTTGTATTCTTGTTATCCACAGGCCTCTAAACAGGTGACAGTAAAGCAACCGACGATTAGTTCACATGCAGAAAAGGTTGCTGACTCGATGGACAAAAGTCAAAAAGCAGGTGGAGAAGGTCAGCCTCATAAAGATTCAGGGACAACTGGAAGCTCTTTACCACAATCCGAGAATTTGACCAATATTCCTGCTTCTTCTTCTTCTTCTTCCGCTGTTGCTATTGCTGAGGCTGAAGTTGCTAAAAAAACAATTGTGAATAAGTCTGGTTCTTTTAAAGAAGAAGAAAAGCCGCCTGCAGAAAATGCCAACTCTGTTAATACAATAGATAAGGTACTTGTTTATGCTTGTGGTTTATATGTTTATTTTACAATCTTTGACTTAAATTATGCACTGTTTGTTCTTCACAGATAGAGGGGCAATCACCTTCTGTTTCAAGCTCTTCAGGGGCACATCATGGTTCAAGTGATAGTGAAGGTCAAGAAACATCAAAGTTGTCAACTTTTTCCCCGGAAATCAACAAGGATGTGTCAGAAACTAGCAACAAAGTTGAGGGTGATTCAAATGTTGTTGTTTCTCCTTCCAAATATGATGATAACGAACAAAACCTTAACTCTACCCCTAAAGTTACTGGTTCTGGAAATAACATCCCTAACGTTCAAGAATCTGTTGTGGGGTCAGAAGAACAAGTTAAAGAATCTGTTGACCAAAACCAAGCTAGCACTGACCCAGTTGTAACTGTAAATGATACCGACAGATCAGTTTCCGCTTCGGATGTTGATGGTCATAGTGTTGCAACTTCAACAAATTTGGGATCTTCTCATGATGATAAGAAAGACGACCTATTAAGCAAGTTTGATGTTGACCAAGTCAATAGTAGAGAATCTGTTTCGGTTTCTGCTCCAGAGACCTCATCTTCGTTTTTAGAAACAGAGGCTACGGGATCGATTTATACTTCATTTTCTAGTACTAAGGTCAAGGGTAATACAACAGCTAAAGGGAAGAAGAAAATAAAAGAAATCTTGAAAAACGCTGATGCTCGTGGGACAACTTCTGACCTTTATAATGCTTATAAACGCCCTGAAGAAAATAAAGAAACTATATCTGCTGCTGAAATTGTTGAAAACCCAAACACGTCCGTTAGTTCTACTTCCGAAAAAGACACCGTTTTGCCACGTGGGCCTACCAAATTTGAGCCAGATGATTGGGAGGATGCTGCTGATCTTTCTGCTCCCAAAATGGAAGCAAGTTTGAAATTGAAACATCACAGTGAGGATGACAATGATGGAATGACAAAAAAGTATTCCAGAGACTTCCTACTGAAATTTGCTGACCACTGTACTGACCTTCCAGAGGATTTCGTGATTAACCCGGATATAGACGAAGTGCTGGCAAGTGTCAATGCTGCTCGTGAACCATACCCGAGCCCAGGTAGAGGTGGTAGTGATAGGTCAATGGTGGGGTCAAGGCTTGATCGTCGGTCAAGTAATGTAGGTCTTGATGACAAATGGAGTAAAGGGTCAGGAGGGCCCATGGTTCCAGGATGGGACCCGAGTATGGGCTACCCCACTAGAGGGAACCATGGTGTATTGAGGACCCCACGTGGTCGACCACCTGGTCGACCACCTGGTCAGTACACTGGTGGCATTCTGTCTGGGCCAATGCAGTCTCCTGGCTCACAGATGCAACGCAATAACTCTGAGTCAGACCGGTGGCAACGTGCTTCTGGTTATCAAAAGGGCTTAATGCCTTCTCCTCACACCCCGATGATGCATAAAGCTGAAAGAAAGTATGAAGTTGGTAAAGTCACAGATGAGGAACAAGCAAAACAAAGACGATTGAAAGGTATTCTAAACAAGTTGACGCCACAGAACTTCGAAAAATTGTTTGACCAAGTCAAACAAGTCAATATTGACAATGCTGATACTCTGTCGGGTGTGATTGGCCAAATATTTGATAAGGCATTAATGGAACCGACTTTTGTTGAGATGTATGCCAATTTTTGTTCTCGTTTAGCTGTTGAATTACCTGGTTTTGGTGAAGATACTGAGAAGATTACTTTTAAGAGATTATTATTGAATAAATGCCAAGAGGAATTTGAAAGAGGAGAGAGAGAAGAAGAAGAAGCGAACAGAACAGAAGAAGAAGGTGAGATCAAGCAGAGTGAAGAGGAACGGGAAGAGAAACGGGTCAAGGCCCGGAGACGAATGTTGGGAAATATTAGACTTATTGGTGAATTATACAAGAAAAGAATGTTGACAGAAAGAATCATGCATGGGTGCATAAAGAAATTGTTAGGTTTTAATCAGAACTTTAACCCAGATGAGGAAAATATCGAGGCACTGTGCAAATTAATGAGTACAATTGGGGAGATGATTGATCACTCAAAAGCCAAAGAACACATGGATGTGTATTTTGACATGATGTTTAAGTTATCAAATAATATGACCATTTCTTCACGAGTGAGGTTCATGCTAAAAGATGCAATTGACCTTAGAAAGAATAAGTGGCAGCAAAGAAGAAAGGTTGAAGGTCCAAAAAAGATCGAAGAGGTGCACCGGGATGCTGCCCAAGAACGCCAGGCTCAAACTAGCAGACTTGCCCGTGGAGCTAGTTCTAACCTGTCACTTAGGAGGGGTGGGCAGCCAATGGACTTTGGACCAAGAGGGTCAGCAGGTGTTTTACCTTCAAATCCCCAAATGGGTGGTAGTTTTCGTGGATTACCCCAACAACAAATTCGCGGTTTTGGCAATCAAGATTCAAGATTTGACTCTTTTGAGAATAGAACTTTGTCGGTTCCACTTAGACCCATGGGTGATGACTCTATAACCCTTGGGCCACAAGGTGGTCTAGCCAGGGGGATGTCAGTTAGGGGCCAGCCTTCTTCTATGCAAGGCATTCCTCCAAATAATGGTTATGGGGGTTCCATGATACCAGAGAGAGGGGGTTATGGTCAACGTGATGATCTTGCTTCAAGACACGTACCTGAGAGAGTTTCTCCTCGACCAGCTTATGACCCGTCCAGCATACATGAGCACAACAACATTAACTATGCGAACCGTCGTGGTGTTGACCGAGCTCCACCATCTTCACCACCTGAACGGGCTCATGTGTCTACTCCTTCACAAAGTAGCCCTTCAGATAAGGCGGTCTTGTCCGAAGATCGTTTACATGCTTTATCAATTGAGGCCATCAAAGAATATTATAGGTACCATCTACTGCCTCCCCTATTGAGATTTTGTGATGTTATTCTCTATATTTGTATATGAATAAACATATACATCAAGAATTTCAATTTGCAGATAAGATTTCTGATATTTTGATTGGTTGGATATGTATTTGTTTTGTTTTCAGCGCCAGAGACGAAAAGGAAGTTGCTTTATGCATCAAAGATCTCAACGCACCTGGATTCTATCCATCAATGATATCCATATGGGTCACTGATTCTTTCGAAAGGAAAGACATGGACCGGGATTCACTTGCTAAACTTCTCATCAATCTTACCAAATCCCAAGAAGGCATCCTAACTCAAGACTCCCTTGTTAGAGGGTAACTAATGCTAAATTTAGAATGATTACTTTTTAATAAGCCTGGAAAAACAAGCAGGTTGGTCGTATAACGGGTCTAAACAGATTGAAGGGGTCAAAACGGCCGTTTTAAAAAAGTATTAATTTGTGTCACTGTCAAAACAGGTTTTGGCCTAAAAGGGCTCGCCTTGAAATGGGTCGTTTTAGGAAAAAAAAAAGTATACAAATGAGTTCACCCGTTATATATTACTTTTTTGACTGTTGGATGACCTAAAACTGGTTTGGTTTTTGTTACATTATCCAGATTTGAATCTGTTTTATCAACACTGGAGGACGCAGTAAACGACGCACCAAAAGCAGCAGAGTTTCTCGGTCGCATGTTTGCAAGAATACTTATAGAAAATGTGATCCCTTATAAGCAAGTTTGGCATATGATATATGAAGGCGGGGATGAACAAGGCCAGCTTGTGGAAACGGGTCTTGCTGCTGATGTTCTTGGAGTCATTCTAGAGATCATAAAGTCAGAAAAAGGTGATTCCTTTTTGAAAGATTTGTGTGCATCCTCTAATCTTCGATTAGAGAACTTCCGCTCACCATCTCTGAAAAAATCAACAAGGTTAGATAAGTTTATTTAGATCATAAGAGTGAAGATGCTCAGTTTTGTTATCTTTACAAGGATAGATTTATTATGGGTTTGAATAGCAGTTGGTACATATCTATCTAGGGGGGTTTTACATCCTTCGTTGTTCTAATTATATCAACTCTGAGAAAGATTTAACTGTCATCCTTGAAGGGTTCCAATGAGCATCTAGATTTCTACTTGCTGATCTTATCATGCTTCTATTGTCATGACTTTGTGTGCAATGTTACATTTTATCTCACATGAATTGTTTTTGGTTTTATATCTTTTAACAGCTGTTGATGTAAATTTTGTTTGGTACAAAAAAGCCATCATATTAACAAAATCGTTTAGATAGCACAAAGTTAGTGTTGTAAACATGTACGTCAATGGTCAACCTACATCACAATGGTGTATCAAAACTTTCCTTTTTATGTGCACTTGTTGTAATGTAAGATGCATCGTTGTAAACACAGTACAAGAACTTACATTATAATGGCGTATCAAACCTTTGTTTTAAGGTTGCATTGATCTATGCTGCAACTGTTCAAAACTCAAAAGTGATATTGAATGCAATAATATGAGATGATTAACGAATAAAGATGAAAATTACCAAATAGCTTGGTTATGATTGTGAGAGAATTAGTAAAATGGAGCTTTGAGACAATTAGGGGTTGTTTGGTAGCATCTGAATCAGGCTCTTAATGGTTTAAATGTCTGAATGATTCAGCATTTACTGATTAGACTGTTTGTTTCGCGAGCAAATGTCTGAATAGTTCAGACATTTGTCTCTGAATAGTTAAGCATTATACTAATGCTGAATGGTTAAAAAGTTTAATGCTGAATGGTTAAGACCTCTTATCTAAATTGGTCAGTCATTTGTCTTTGAATAGTTAAGCGATATATTAGCTCTTAACGTTTCTGATCACTTAATTGTTCAGCATTTAATGGTTCAGATCTCTTATTGGTTTCAAATTTAATCATTCAGAAATTAGTAAACAACCAGTCAATTTTAAAACTCATCTTGAGCAAAACCATTATGAGTATCATCTGTGGGCTACGAAAATCATCTTCGGTTTTTAGGAAACATCGATACCAATTTAAAGCTAGTTAACATCAAAAGGAAATGATGACAAGAAACCATGTAAACATAATCTTTTTTTATTTTTTATTTTTTATTTTTTTGAGTTTTATTGATTGTTGGTTAATTTAGGGTTTTTTTTATGCCATCATTTAGCGTAGTTGAAGAGATTTTGTCATTTTGATGCTTGCGTTGTTTTGAATTTGATGTTAATGTTTAGTAACGTACGTCCATGCATGGTTTTAAAAGTTTATACACTAGTTAAGTTTATATTTATGTTCCATTTACCACTAAATACATAAATCACTATTTCCAGAATCATTAAAAAATTATATTGTAAGTGAATAAAATGATTCAGAGTAATCTAATTTATGCTATTCGTTCACTTTCGTCTATCATCCAATCGTCCATATTATCCATCAAATTCCATAATCCAATTTTAAGGAATTATATATAAGCCAGATACTAAGAACAAAATTCAGATCTTAATTTTAATATCAATGCTAACCGTTACCGTTGAATTTATAGTTGTCAATTTTATAAGTTTCTTTTCTTTTCTTGTTCTCATAGTTTTGTGTTTATGTGTGAGGTGCTAATTGGGCTGGTGGTGCTAGCTTATTGGGCTGGTGGTGCTAGCTTATTGGGCTGATGATGCAGACGGGCTTGCAGATGAAGTTGGATCGAATGGGCTGTCTTCATATATGCGGATGTATATGTTATTTATCTCTAACACACACTTCTCCTTTATTATTTTAGAGATCCTATCAGCCGTTTAGGGTTTTCCTTTTGCATTTGTTCATTCTCTATATTCTGGGTTATCACTCTGATAATTCATGATCTGAATCTGTCTTGTTTTGTGATTGATTCAACTTTGATAGTGAATCTGTCTCTTCCTGTTTAAGTTCATATACTCTTTGATTGTTGCGGATTCATTGTGTTGATCTTGTCTATATCTGATACCATTCTTGACATGGTATCAGAGCTCTGAGGTTTGAGCTCTCGATTCTGGTTCTATTGACGTGTGGTTCTTCGATTGAGATTAGGGTTTTCGATCTCCTAAAACACTAGGGTCTGTATCGCTTCTGTATCTGGTACTTGTTCGACGAAGGCTGTTTCTTATCAAAGTTGGTTCATCCTGCATGCTTCATTGCAACCCTAGTTGGATGCAAGATTGATGTTGTTAACGTCTCCTGTTCATCTCTTGCAACCCTAAAAGGTTGTGTGGTGCTGTTGCTGTTATTGCTGTGCATCTTCGTGGTATTCTGTCAGTGACTAAACAACCCTAGAAGGTTGTAAGTCACTTGACCTGCTTTGGATTTTCCGTTTTGGGTTGCTCGCACTGTGAGGATTCTCTTCTCTTTATCTCTTATTATTACTCATATTTTAACTTGATATAGGCATATTTGGCTGGGTTAGGAGTACCAGCATCTGTTATATTCAAGGAGAGTCATTCCCTAGTTTGTGGCTTGTTGCATTGCATTATTGTATGAATCCGTGTGCATCACTTGCGTGATTTGTCGTGTGTTGCATTACACTTTTGGTTATTCCTTGATCTGCCACTATAGTGGTGTGAAAACCTGGCTCTGACGTTGTTGTGTATTTTGTGCGTGTGATTTGTGACTCATTTATGTTTTCTGATTAATATGGCTGATAATTCATCTGCTGATACCCCGGTGAGCAAGTTGGACTCGAGTAACCCATTATATCTTCACCCTAGTGAATCCAGTTGTCTAACTATAATAACTATAAAATTGAAAGGAACTGAGAACTAAACTATCTGGGCTAACTCTATGAAACTTGGTCTTCAAGCAAAAAACAAATTAGGTTTTATAGATGGAACTTATAAAAGGCCTAAAGATGATGAAGTTCTTAGTTCCCAATGGGATCGTTGTAACTCTGTTGTGTTAACATGGATTCTTAACTCTATATGTGAAGAACTGTATGTTGGTCAAGTTTATTCCAAACTTGCTTCAAAAGTTTGGACTGACTTAAAAGAAACATATGACAAAGTTGATGGGTCAGTTGTATTAAATCTTTTTCAAAAAATCAATTATGTCACTCAAAATGGATCTTCGGTTGCTGAGTATTACCATAAACTCAACACAACGTGGAAGTAATTTGATGCAATGGTTCAATTACCCACCTGTGTTTGCAATGCTTCAAAAGAATTTAATGATTTTAATCAAATGATAAAACTAATGCAATTTCTGATGGGTTTGGATGACATTTAACAACCTGTTAGAACTGACTTGTTGACTAGGGAACCACTTCCCACTATTAAAACTGCTTTCTCAATAATCTCTAGGGAAGAGTCACATAGGACTTCAAGTAGTACATCAAAAACCCAAAATGTTGGTTTTGTGTCTAAACTAAATCACCCTAGTGATAATAAAAAAAGAAGTGGTAGAGGTCAAAACCCTAATCTGAAATACATCCAATGCAACAAAATTGGTCACACTATGGAGAGATGTTTTGAAATTGTCGGTTATCCACAAGGATACAAACCAAGAACTAACTCTGGGTCAAAAAACCCCATATCACATAACTCGAAAATGGATAAAACCAACCCCAACTCAAGTTGTATGTCCTCTCCAAACCCTTTATCTCTAACCTCTGAGTAGGTCTCTCACTCTTAGGGTTGCTGAACGACAATTCTAATGATAAAACTAAGAATTCTAACTTTGGAGGTACTAAAATGAATTCAAGTAATACAAGTGTTCATAACCTTAATTGTTTCTCTTCAAATCTATGGAATGGATGGGTCATTGATTCTAGGGCCAACCAACACATGGTTGTCTCCGAAAACAACCTAACTAATCTTGTTGAAGTGTCTGATTTTAATATCACTATGAAACACCCAAATGGTACGAATGCTTTAGTCATAAAAATGGAAACCTAAAACTATATGAAGGAGACATTCTCACGGATGTATTTGTTGTCCTAGAATACAATGTAAACCTTATGTCAGTCCATAAGTTAGCTAAGGCAAACAATTTGAGAGTGGTATTTCATGAGTCAAAATGCTATATTCAGGATTTGCTCAACAAGAAAACCCTAGTGATTGGTAGTCAAATTAATGGTTTGTACTTGTGTGGAAACTCATCTAAAGTAAATAAGGCGTGTCTTAACAGTTCCCTTCCCTCCACCCTGTGGCACTCTAGATTAGGTCATCCCTCTAACCATGTCCTGAAGTTATTTAAACTGCCCAACAACCATAATAATAACCAAAATGGTTCATGTGAAGTTTGTCATAAGGCAAAACAACATAGGGAACCTTTTCCACTTAGTGACCACAAAACCAAACATGTGGGTGAGTTAATTCACTTAGATGTTTGGGGACCATACAAAATTCAAAGTAGAGAAGGGTATAAATTTTTCCTTGCCGTTGTTGATGATTTTTCAAGAGCCGTATGGGTTTACTTACTAAAACATAAAGATGAGACATTTCAAAACTTTGAAAATTATTATAACATGATAAAAACCTAATTTGGTCAAGCTATAAAGGCTATAAGAACTGACAGCGGTACTAAATTCACAAATCAATTAATGACTAAATTTGTTCAACAAAATGGCATAATCCATCAAACAACATGCACTTATAACCCTAAACAAAATAGAATAATTGAGAGGAAACATCGACACCTATTGAATGTTACTAGGACCCTTCTATTTGAAGCTGGAATTCCCCTTAGGTTTTGGTTAGATTGTATTCTAACTGCTGCCTATTTAATCAACGGGACTCCCTCATCTGTCTTAAATAGTAAGCCCCCATATGAGATCATGTTTGACTAGGCTCCCTCCATTAATCACCTTAGAGTATTTGGTTGTCTTTGTTTTGCACAATCTTAAATGATCACAATAAAGTTAGTAGTCATGCTAAAAATGTGTGTTTTTAGGATACTATCCGTTTAAAAAAGAATATAAAGTATGGAGTCTTGATTCAAAATCAAGTTTTTTTTGTCTACGGATGTGAAGTTTTATGAATCTATATTTCCATTCAAAATCAACTTTCCGACTACATCTATTGATGTTGAGGTTACCACCACACAAAATCATCTAAATTATTTTGAAGTGTTTGAGCAAAATCAACAAAATACTCACACTAATAATGCGGAGATTCCTAATAATTAGGAGGGAGATGTTGGATCATGATAAGGCTGGTGCAACCAAATTCACTTCATAGTCACTTTTGGTACTACATCAAAGGGCTTCCGAAGCCAAGCAAGAGATCTTCCGAGAGTCTAAGGAACAACAGCTGAAGATATCTTCCGAAGGCAAAAGCTGAAGTCAACTGCTGAAGACAACAGCTGA